>JAVYIG010003761.1:0-183415 GCA_035222895.1 Strongylocentrotus droebachiensis | reverse complement strand
GGGGGGGACGTCGTCCCCCCCCCCCGGAAAATTTGAAAAAGTACACAAAAATAATGTACAGCAAATACTGACTAAAGACTGCAACACACTATTAGGCTTTGGAGGGCCCAAGAGTGCAGCGTTTAGACAATTAAAAATGCAAAAATCTTCTGGCTCGGGAGCTATGCTCCCTCGCATAATATCCTTCAAAATGTACAATTAATATTGTAGAAAAGTGAAGTGTGAAACAGGTATTTTGTTTGTTTTCATACTATAGTTTTGCAATATAATTTACGTTGACCCCTCTCGTTCACTATGCTCACTCACTCGTGCTTTGGGCAGTCCCCCCCCCCCCCCCGATAAAATTCAAACGTGGTTTATTTCTAATTCGATACCAGTTACTAATTTACAAATGTTACTGAAATGGCATGATTTTCCCCAAGCTTCCGGGGGCTCTGCCCCCTGTACCTCACTAAGGACCCTAAGGCTTGTCCCTGGTTACTCAGCTGATCATAATTAAATTCCTAAAACACCTGAGCTTCCGGGGGGCTCCGCCCCCTGGACCCCACCAGGGCCCTAAGCGCGCCTCTGGATAGTCATCTGACCATATTCAAAAGCCTAAAACCCTGAGCTTACGGGGGCTCCGCCCCCTAAACCCCACCAAGGGCCCTATAAGGCGGCCCCTGGATGCTCATCTGATCGTAATTAAATGCCTAAAACCGCTGAGCTTCTGGGGGCTTCGCCCCCTGGACCCAGTACGATTAGTGACCCTGCATGCAAGTGTCACAAATAAGGTATCAAAATATGCTCATCTGACCCTTATTAAATGCCTAAAAACTCTGAGCTTCATGGGGCTCCGCCCCTTGACCCCCGCCGGGGCTTTGCCCCTGGACCCCACGCCAGAGTTACACCCAACTTAATTGCTTTGCTCTATCTGATCGCAAATACTTTATCCCCCCCCCCCTCCAACTTGAAAAACGGTTCCGCCGGGGCCTGCATGTAACATGTAAGAGCGATGATGATGCGGATGTTTTTTCTCCCCTCCCCCCAAAAAAACGTTTTGGCTCATTACATGTACGTCACTCCTCCCTCGTTCCTCGCATTTCGTCCCCCCCGGTCATGAAAAGAAATCGCCGCCCCTGATTGGCTGCCCCAAGCACGTGGGGGACTCCCATTCTCGAAATCTGAGAAATAAAAACAAGTTCACTGAAATGTCATGCAAAACGACACGGGTATAGAAACAGTCCGTTGCCATATCTAGTCAGATTGTTAAACGCTCATAGTACTGAATAATCACCAGTTTCACCTTCGACGAATACATTGTTCTCCACTACTTTAACTCTCTCAATTCCCCTATTTTCACCTCTATGTCAGTGTTTGTGCTGCGGCGCGGGGAGACCCTCTTCATGGCTTTCTTGTTCTCTAGCTCTCTGTCTTGTTACTCTCACCCTTTGTCTCCCCTCCCTCTCTCTCCCTCTCTATCTCCCTTTCTCTCTCTCTCTCTCTCTCTCTCCTCTCTCTCCCTCTCTCTCTCTTTATCTCTCTTTCTCTCCCTATCTCTCTCCCACACTCCCTATCTCTCTCCCTTTTCTCACTCTCCTTCTTTCTCTCTCTCCTCTCTCTCTCTCTCTCTCTCTCTCTATTTCTCTGATATAACTTCCTAAATAAAATGGTGACATGTGAATGCATTTTTGAATAATGTTACTATTGAATGTTACTTTTTTTTAACAAAATCAGATTTAATTGTACAAAATCCTGTTTGACTTTTTAACAATTCCCAAGATGATGCACATTATATCGAATATTACAATGGCAAACTTTTACCCATGTTTTTATGCGAAATTTATCTTATTTTTATGCAATATTCTACATGTACCTTTTTACTAAATTGGCCCAAATACTAAATGTTCTGCATTTTACCCATTTTACCTACAATGTATAATTTGTTTAAATCATTGTAGCACCTATTTGATTTTATAATTCCTGGATTTGGTTTCTGTTGTTGTCTCTGTTTCTGTTATTGAAGAAAACACCATATCCATACCATACCCATCTGGCAATGCATTTTCCAACCAAAATAATTAATTCTTTTGAATATCAAAAATGTATTACTATTCATATATTGTATAAGTTCAATATATAATTTTATTGCAAATATGGTAATACAATTCATGTATATGTACCAAGGAATTTGCCAAGGTCGTTGAAGCACAATTATATATCATATGTACAAAAGAACTGCAATTTTACTTCACCATGCATAATGTTTTACGTGTAATTTTACTTTGTCACTGATGTATACCTTGTAAAAGAGACTGCAATTCCGCTCTCGGGCCGCGAATGTTTTTTAATGAAATAAACCATTTTAAATATAAAAAAAAATAAAAAATGGCCTGACAGGAAATTCTATGATTCCTAGGTGGAAGTTTTATTTTAAAAAGGCAAAAAAAAGGTATTCTTTAAGTTCCTCCATCACTTTGGCAGTTATAATTCTACAATGCGCACATTGAGAATTCTCCATGTTTAAAATAGCGGTTATCTTTACATGCGCAATCTCCAAACTGGTCTACTGTTAAATAATCAAACAGGTACCGCTTCACAGTTTAGTAGGATCTGTACTTATTGGGGATTATATATTTGGAGGTCCATAATATCATGACGAGGATTTAGATGTTCCCAATTAGTTGACCTTAATAACACGTTACTGGCAAACGCTTTTTGGCTGCTCTTCGTAAGTTCACATCACTGATTACGAGAACACCCAATTGACTCCTCCAATGGAAATTTGAGATATCAGTCAAAACTAAGATTGCGTCAAAATGTGTATATTCTGGCCGTACAAACAGCAATAAAGGATGTGTATTTGCTAAATATACCAGTAGTAAGAGTATGGCTACGTTTAAAAGATATATAAAATCTGATGTTATATAAGATATATAACATCTGAAACCCTCTTAGTTTGGCCCGGTTTCGGTCTTGCTCGGCTCGAGATTCCTCAACACTTTGCTCTGATTTAGTATGGATCATTACAGCTACGCGACGGTTAAACCTGGCCTGTTTTATGGCTACTGCAACGAGCGGGAATTGCAGGAGGACTATCGCGACGATGGGTATAAATAATCAAGAAATAACGACTCCGGAGCAAAAAAAACAAAAGAAGTGATTTTGTGCGTATGGCCGGTCGGAAAATCCAAAAGATGGTGCAATCCCAGATATTTGTGAAAGGGAAGTCTTCGAAGGGTAACAGTATGATAGAATTCAAAGACAGCAGCCCGCCAATCAGCAGAAAACCTATCATTCGACGCTTTGTTACCATGCTGAAGTACCTAGCTCCAAAGGATACTTGGTGAACAAGAACTTGTTCAAAACAACAGTACATAATTGCCATGAAGACAGTTGAACAGATAGCGCATACGTGGACGTCAATATCAAACAGGTAGATGTATTGATTTGAAGGTAATGCCCAAAAATGAAAACGCAGAATGTAGCGTTCGTGACAACAGACGCAATGACATTGCAGAGATATGGTTCAAATCGAGGTCGCGATCACTTGCGAAGATTACGATGAAGAAGATGTTGAGAGCCACGTTTATCACAAAAGAAACCGGCAAGCCGAGTTAGATCGATTGTGTTTAAATATCCTCCTGCGCCTTGTGTAGCATTGGTATCATAGTCAATAAAGTTATGTGAGCTAAAATTCATGGATGAAGCCATTTTACAGAAACTGTCGATATTTATCTTGGAAGGTACCGAATTAAGTATGAATTCCTATCTTCCAAGTTCCGGAAAGATGAAGTGGTTTCGGAGTGGATAAAGAAAAACGTTTATTTGCAGTTTTTTCGATGCTATTTAACCTTCCTGGCTCTGTCATGAGAACCCTAACTTATTTAGGAGATCGGTATATTCCACTTCACAATTATTGCTTCTTCTTTGGCATGCGGCTCGGCGAAGATAATTCTCTGTGGTTTGTATAACAAAATAATGATCAGTTCCATTTTTTCAGTTTGCATTCATTAAAAACATTTACTGCGCCGTGTTTGTTGAACGCGTATCTTTCTCTTATAGAGATGTGACATGATATTTCCTTTTGTTGAGATTTGACATGTACATTGGTATAGTTATGGTAAACTTTTTTTCTTGTTAAGTATATTATTCTCCCGCTGAAATTATACATATCGATGCTTAGCGGAAATTGGCTCGTCAATTTGAAAGACGAAGAATCGTAGTTTGTCATAATCTCAATTGATGGGAAGTAATTACATATTATTGTGATCGAGGCAAAATTTTGCACGGACCTCGAGTATTGCGTAAAAAACCTACAGGCGTCAGGTTTTTTATTTTTATTTTTTTGTTAAATCATTTTTTTAAATCATATGCATCATAATAATATTGTATGCAAAAATTACATGCGTTTCAATAGGCATCACAGATTATTTGTTTACATATTATTATCATTTTGTATCATAACAGAAATGACACAACTGACAAACAATCCAACGTGTTATTCAAATATAGAGGTGTCGTGGTCCGATGGATACGGCACTGGACTGCGGATCATATGGTTTGTGGTTCGGGTCCCACCACTTTTGCCACACTCGACCCAGGTGAGGTAAATGATTACCTGGCAGGGATTGATTCCTTGAAATGCTAGAGCGCCTGCTAATGCCGGGGTAATAACCGTGGAGCACAAGGAGTGTCATGTCTGACAGACATGAGCACTGTACAAGAACCCATTATAATGATATATTCTTTATACACCCATTATTGATAGTATGGGCGAATGCATGATATAGATGTAGAACATGATAGATGCACACATTCACTCGCAAGCACAATCCATAGACAAGCGGGATTTTGGCTTCAGTAAAGATCAACTAGAATTAACAGCAATCCATTTTAGTCCTCTTAAATCATCTACAGTGACGTTCCCCAACCTTTTCTATCTCTCACTTTGCAAGCAGTAACCTTCCTTTGTTATTAATATTTACAGACTTCTTAACATGCCTTGTCTTTATTTCATAGCATGATTTGATTTCAGTGGTTTCTCTATCTGGCAGTGCGACAACTTTAACACGATCGCAAAGACCTTCATAAAGTCATTACCATTTGTATTTCCTACAGAAGTCACGTTCGGATTTACGTAATAATCATTGCCATGTTCGCATTATTTTCATAAGATGATGCACAAGGCTATTGACATTGCCCTTGGTTGAACTATTGAGAGTCTTTGCGATCTCGTTCTTTTCAGAATGAACCGTTACCCGGATGTAAATGCATATGAGTTCTGGGATGCTGGATTGTCATGATGGTTGCCATCGTGACTTCTGTCACCAGATACATGACAAGAGACAGAAACGCAATTTTCACCAGGTAAACGACATTTAAGAGCCCTCTGATTTTTAAACGATTATGTTCACGATCAGCAGCAGACGCTCTGCCGCCATTGGAATGGTCGCGACCAGGAACGGCCAAAGCGACAATCTGATGATTCAAGCGACTTTGCTTGATGGCAATTGAAATGAGCGCAAAGGTCAAAGATACCGTCAGGATGTTTGGAAAGGCAAGAAATCCTACTCCCATACCCACGTAATGCAAATGCGAATTCGATGTATTTCGTAGACTGAGAAAGCCGAGTAACGAACATTCATTAGTCAGACCAGTAAAGGGAAAGTTTGTGAAAGGTAGAATGGCAACAGTATTGAGCGAGAATGCCCCGCATATCGCGAAAAGGCAAACCATTCTTCACAGTGTGACTATACGGAAGTACCTTAATGGGTACTTGATGAAGATAAACTTGATCCAAGCGATGCCGGTAAACAGCATCCAAGCAGACAAATTATAGCTTAGCAGATTCAGGAAAACAAATGTCAAGCAAAATTTCTCGCTCGTGTTAAAACAAATCTTCCGGACAATCTGTATAATAATTCCAAAAGTGTGATAGACAATGGCTAATACGATATCAATGGAAGCGAGACAGTGGTATGAAGGGGTGACCAAAGTTCGCGCAGATTTTGACAATATCATAAAATGTGATATTCGATCTATGATTTCTCATATTCTACACAATATTTATTTATTTTAATTATTACCAAATGGACGGCAAAGCTTTTTTTACTACAAATTCAGTCCAACTAAAGAAATTTATCGTCAAAGGATTCCGGAGATATCGCGATCTCAAAATTCGATTTCGGATCGGCGTACGCGCTGCACCTAAAATTCATAAAAACAACGAGACCTAACTTCACGCACGGGGGTTTACAGCTGATTTATAAAAAAATGCGATCCATCAAAATGAGGTATTATCGTAATTTGCAAGGTAAGATATCATAAAATCAGTTGGTACCACTTTTTACTTACAACTTTGAGGAAATCTGTGCATTCTTTATAAAGTTCTTATTTGGATAACGTGCTGACAAATGTTACCTTTAAAAAATACACAAAGTAGTCTGCTTCTTGCAAGCAAATGTAGAATCCTTAGGTTTAGATGAAGATATCTGTGAACTTTAGCCGAGGAAACGCGCCGTCAAAGCTGATAAAATCTTTAGGTTCAGATGAAGATATTGATAAACATTGGGCAAAAGAATTTTCTATCAACAATAATATATCGCTAGGATTAAAAGACTGTACAAATTATGTGCAAATGTGACGAAGAAACATAATATTCAAACTGTTGAAATGGATAGGTTTCAGTGAAGATATAATATCAGACGAAGAAACAGACGAACGAAAATTATTAAATCGTCAGGCTCAAATGATGCTATCGATGAATGTCACGTAGACTAACGAATGTTCCGTATGTTTTATTAAATTCTTTACGGTTAGATATACAGTTCTACTCTTTCTTCAATCCTCGCAAGCGGGATGCGACGGAAATCAAGGCTTTTGTCATTACTAGATTTTTTCCCCAATTAATTGTTTTCGTGATGTGGACTCATCACGTTGATGTAGTTGCCATGACGCCAACCGAAATAAAATTAAAAGATTTGCTGATGGATGCAACTTTGAAGCGTTGGTGAATCCTCTTGTCAAACTTGGAGGTTTAATATGAAAAGAGATGAGTTTGGTGAGGGTGATATTCATGCATATTTGAGAGTCACCAACATGTTTTTCCACTCCAATTCCTGTTTAAACTAATCACTCCAATCACACAGCAAAAGACTCATCATCAGGTTGACAGACTAATGAATACATCTAGAGTATCATGATGTAGATTATTTGCCAGAATTGAACTAAAATTTACTTTTCTGCTTAATGAGCGATAAAACATAATCATGTCATATTCAATGAGTTACATGTATTTTCAAGGAAGTGACGTACATGTCACGAATCAGCAAATATCGCGCTCGTGTTAAAGGAGAATGAAACCCAACATACATTAGCTGATATTCTTATTCAAAATTGTTTATTAAAGATAATGATGTGAGCGACGTACACTTTGTGATGAACCCACTGAGCTTTATATTTTGGCACTCGCCAGTAAAATGCAGCTATAACAAAGGTTCCCTTATAATAGACCATTTCGGTAATGTTTTCAAATGAATGGATATTTCCTCATAATATATTGTGACAAGATATTTGATTCAGGTGTTTCAAACAGCAAGCACTATCTTTCGTTAAGCAACATTTTGCGTGCATAATTTGGTGCTTGGTCAGGCAAAGCTCCGCCAATTATTCAATAGAGGGACACAGGTCGTACATAGAACTTCTGATGGCTGCTGTTAGCATCGATGTCTCTGGTTGTACAATAATGCAACATCATATCCATCACAGTGGGTTTCTGAATGTTATAATCTAGTAAATGTAGCCCTACTCTTACTACTGGTAGCAAATATACATCAGTTAATGTTGATCATACGGCCAGATTATACACATTCTGAAGCATTGTTAGTTTTTAGTGATATCTCAAATTTTCTATGGAGGAGTCAACTGGGTGTTCACGTTATCAGTGATGTAAAGTTACGAAGAGCCGCAAAAAGGGTTTGCCAGTAATGTGTTATTAAAGATAAAGTTGAGTTCTGGTCATGCGATTGCATTGTGAAAGAAAAGGTGTGGAATGGATTAGAAAAAGTTGATTATGTAGCATGTAAGTATTGATGTGTACTTCAAGTTTCTGGATTCATCAAAATCATAATAAATTTGGCCCAGTCTTGGTAAAGTAACAAGAACTGTACACAGAAAGATGTATATGGGACTGAACAAATGGTGTCGGGGTTACCTACATTGATTTCCTTATCTTTCTATGCTCATTATTCAGCAAGTTTATATTTTCTACCAAAATTGTTTGGCAAATAACATTTATTTGTAATCTTGAACATTCAGTGTATTAGTTTCATTTGATAATGTGAGAAATCATGTTTTTTTTTAACCAGAACTCAAGTTTATCTTAAATAACACATTACTGGCAAACCCTCTTTGCGTGGTCTCGGAGACGGTAAAGAATAACGTTTAACTGCAGTTTTTTCCGATGCCTTTTAACCATCCTGGCTCTGTCATTAGATCCCCTCCTGACTCCTTTAGGAGATCGGTATTCTGTAAATGCATATGAGTTCTGGGATGCTGGATGGTCATGATGGTTGTCGTGACTTCTGTCAGATAAAATTAAGATCTTGTTCCGTTACAAGAGTTTCAAAGTTGTTCTAGTGGTGGACAAACTCTATGGTCCACACCATAATAAACAACGACCATGCAGGCATGGCTCTATCCAAGGATAGTGTACAGGTGACTCCCATTTCCTACCACCACTTCACCTCACCAATCTAGAACCTATTCTTTAGATGCTTCTTGACCGCTTTCCTCCATTTCACATCGTTGATGATGAGAATACCCATTTTACACAACCATAGAAAGAACGTAAGATCATTGACAAACAATATTGCAATTTTATTTACATCTGCCAGGTAGAAATATGTAAACATGGCGGTCACCAGTGACATGACAAGAGACAGAAATGCAATTTTAACCAGATAAACGACGTTTAAGAGCCCTCTGATTTTTGAACGATTATGTTCACGATCAGCAGCAGAGGCTCTGTCGCCATTTGAATGGTCGCGACCAGGAACGGCCAAAGCGACAACCTGACGATTCAAGCGACTTTGCTTGATGGCAATTGAAATGAATGCAAAGTTCAAAGATACCGCCAGGATGTTTAGAAAGGCAAGAAACCCTACTGCCATACCCACGTAAGTCAAATGCGTATTCGACGTATTTATTTTACTGAGAAAGCCGAGTAACGAACATCCATCAGTCAGACCAGTAAAGGGAAAGTTTGTGAAAGGTAGAATGGCAACATTATTGAGTGAGAATTTCCCGCTCATCGCGAAAAGGCAAACCATTCTTCGCAGTGTTACTATACGAAAATACCTTAATGGGTACTTGATGAAGATGAACTAGTTCAAAGCGTGGGCAAACAGCATCCAAGCAGACAAATTATAGCTTAGCAGATTCAGGAATGTCAGGCAAACTTCCTCGCTTGTGTTAACAAATCTTCCGGACAATCTGTATATCAATTCCAAAAGTGTGATAGACAATGGCTAATACGATATCAATGGAAGCGAGACTGTGGTATGAAGGGGTGACCAAAGTTCGCGCAGATTTTGAAAATATCATAAAATGTGATATTCGATCTATGATTTCTCATATTCTACACACATTTTATTTATTTGAATTATTACCAAATGGACGGCAAATCTTTTTACTACAAATTTGGTCCAACTAAAGAAATTCATCTTCAAAGGATTCCAGAGATATCGCGATCTCAAAATTCGATTTCGGATCGGCGTGCGCGCTGCACCTAAAAAAGTCATAAAAACAACGAGACCTTACTTCACGCACGGAGGTTCCCCGGGTTTACAGCCGATTTATCAAAAAATGCGATCCATCAAAATGAGGTATTATCGTAATTTGCAAGGTAAGATATCATAAAATCAGTTGGTACCACTTTTTACTTACAACTTTGAGGAAATCTGCTTTCAAAATGAAGATTTTCAGACCCTTGTCGGTAAGTTAATAATTTTTCGGAACGGACGCAAATGATGACAAAATTTGCCGATCTGTTGTCAATATCTTAATAATTTCGCAACCAACTCCAAAGAAACGTTTTATGGTTCTCTTTCCATTGGTGATATCAGATTTTCAAAATCTTACCAATTTTGAGAGCGCGAACTTTGGTCACACCGCCATACAGTATTTGTCCAATCTGCGTTGACTCGAGACTTGTTCACGTGCTAGAACGGCGATGATGAAACTGTTCAAAGTCACTTCGACTACGAAATAAACTGACTTGCTAATAAGGAGTAAGATATCAACGGTATTCAGAACTGGAGGATCAGCTTCTGTTCCATTAGCCAGGTGAGAGACAGTCTCGGCCATTCTGAAGCTTTGTCTTGTTAAACTTGGTAACTTTGGTCAGGTCATCGGTAAACAAGAATGTGTGCGAGATGGTGATCGGTCCCCTCGAATTACTTGTAAAGACCTGGGTGTTTCACAACGAACGAAGTCGAACTTAAATCTAAGTTGGACTTCAATATTATGGAGAGCCATTTGTAGCCTTAAAATACAATATATTCAAAAGGAAAATTTGAAGTATTTTTCATAAATTCCACATCAAGAATATGAAATCTCCTTGACGATGAAAAATATGAATTATTTGATTCAACATTTTATGCCTTTTAAAATAACTTTTTCAAAATATTTTCAAAGATGCTAACGGCTTTCCATAATTGTTAAGTCCAACTTACGATCTTTGTGAAACACCCCCAGGAGTGTCAGATAATAATAAGGCCATAGAAAATGAGGGCGGTTAGCTAAACAAATATACAGGACAGTGTCCATCCAGGAAAAGTCTATCAACGCTGACCATGACGTTGCATGTTCTGTCTAAGTTCTCCTCATGCGTGAAATTCTGTGATACCATGATGTAACCGTTGGTAGAATGTGTTCGATTCCGAAGTGAGTCAGACGAAAAAAATTCACTTGCGCAGAAATATAGATATCTCATCGATCAAAATGACTTCCAAAGCAACCATAATTATGGACACAGAACCTGATGTAAATCCTGCGTATAAGAGTTTGAGTTGAAACGAGTGGTAGCTGTCTGTAGATCAATTAGTGTGAGGTGTATTGTAAATAAAGTTTGGAAAGCGTGTTCATTGATCACACAACATAACTCTATTTTTATTTTAGCTACGAGGAAGCAAGGTTGCACAGACAATAAAACACAAGATAAATTGTATTCCCTTTTCGTTATTTATTGAGGTACTGTATAACTTGTCCACTTGCAAGTGGAGTCAGGCAATATAAATGACTCGGAATGAGAATGACTTAAAATGGGAGATGAGAATATTGCACGGAGTTAAATTCGTCATGTACTAATAAGATGGACATGAATACAATGCAGTGAATAAATTAAGCTTACGATAGAGTAGAAATGACGTCGAAAGTCCAATAAAGATGATAACGGGTGATGAACGAGGAAAGGGCTCATGCGATGATAAAGCGGAGACTTGATGGCGGAAACGCGACTTCGTTGTCCTGACTGAAAAGCCATGAAGAACGCGATATCGACGCCGACGCTCGTGATGATGGTTAGGCTCTCGGACGAAAAGAGAAGGGAAGAAATGTGGCGCTCGAAGATGAAGCAGTGAGTCGCTCGATGTCTGAGACCAAAGAAGAAATGATGAAAGCAGAGTCGGTGCCGATGCGAAGCAGTGAGTCGCTCGATGAGTCGAACGTTGATGTGAAGTTCATCAGAGCTGCGGTGAGTCGAACTCGTTGGTGATCGTTCAGGCGAGCTACGGTGAGTCGAACTCGTTGGTGAATGTTCAGCCGAGCTACGAGTCGAGCTTGTTAGGATGAAAAACTGCCGGACCGAAGTGACTGGCAGCTCCCAGTGGAGAATCAAGCGCCATGTCGGTCCTGATTATAACGTTCCACTGGAAGACTGCCATCCCGCTGGAGAAGGCAGTGAAAAGGTTGACGTGCCATGCAAGAGGTGCATGAGGCACGGAAGATTCAAGGTGCGGAGTGAAAATGTCAGAGATTTGCTGACTCGACTGTAGATGTTAGCAGGAGTTGTTGTATAGTATTAATGAAGATGATGAGAGTGAACATGATAATGATAAAGCACTGAAAAGCAAATTCACAATCGTAATTATTATGTATATTCCTCTTTTTCTTTGGTTGAATAACTCTTTATCAAGTCTCAGCACTTAAGGATATCCAAAAATCGCGTGCTGGGGCAGCAGTGCTATATCAATGTTGTACCAATACTTGTAAAGGTTATATTCAATCATACTTCTAGACTTTTAACTTTAATCTTGCAGTATGTTACCGATAAAAAATTCTTGGCTGCTTTTCGCATCTTCACATCGCTGATTATCAGAACACCAACTTTACTTAACCACAACAGCGTTGGAATATCATACGCAAATAGAACTGCCTTATAGTTCACATTTCCTGGCTGAAAGAAGAAAATACAAGGAAGTATAACCGTTGAAATAAGTAGAATTGAGGCTGTGTTTAGAAGGTAAAGAACGTTCAGAAGGCCTCTGCGTTTTACACGGTTCCGATCACGTTCGGCTCGAGTTTCCTTTTTACTTTGGTCAGGTTGAGGAGGAACCATCACCGCTACCCGACGATTTGACCTAGCCTGTTTCACTGCCACGGCAATAAGTGCACAGTTTAGTAGGACTGTTGCGACGATGGGTATAGAGAAATCGAGTAGGATCAAAACGGTGTAGAGCAAAAAGCCAGATGTGGTGATTCTGTCAACAGATCGCAAAATACCAGATACAGAACAACGACCAATGTCCGCAAATGGAAAACCCTCGAAGGGTAAGACACCAATTATACCTAGGGAGAGAATCCCGCCTGCAACGAGAAACCCCATCACTCGACGCTTTGTCACCATGCTGTAGTACCTCAAAGGATACTTGATGAAGAGGAATTTGTTCAAAGCAACTGCACATAATATCCAGGCAGACAGTTGAAAACAAAAGAAACACGTGGACGCAAGCGTCATGCAGGCATCAGCATCGATATCAAAATACTGGCCCAAAATAAATGCAGAACTGAAGACGTTGTATAAGAGTGACAACACGATATCTTGATAAGCGAGAAGTTTGTAGAGATATTTGTCGATCTGGATGAAATCGAGGTCGCGATCACTTGCAAGGACTGCGACGATGAAAATGTTGAGAGACACTTCGATAACGAAAAAAGACTGCAAGCTGAACAGTCGAGCTACATCGACGACGTTGTTGATGGTTGAACTTTCATCCTGTCCAGCAGAATAATTCGAGCTGTTGGTTATTGCATCCATGTTATTGTCTAACTTGATATGACTGCTTGAAGATATATGGAACAAATCTGCAAGGCTCTCCAACTCGTCTAAAGGCCTTAATGACTTCGATGACGTTTTTTGTACATATACAGTTGTGCATTATTTATATAGTTCGTATTTGGATAACGTGCTGACCAATGTTACCTTTAAGAAATACACAAATAAGTCTGCTTCTTGCAAGCAAATGTAAAATCCTTAGGTTTAGATGACGATATCTGTCAACTTTAGCCAAGGAAACACGCCGTAAAAACTGATAAAATCTTTAGGTTCAGATGAAGATATTGATAAACATTGGGCAAAAGAATTATCTATCGACAATATCAAATTGCTAGGAATTCTTTACGGTTAGATATACAGTTCTATTCGTTCTACAATCCTCCCTCGCAAGTGGCATGCGACGGAGATCAAGGTTTTATCATTACTAGATTTTTTCCCCAATTCGTTGTTTTCGTAATCTGGACTTATCACGTTGATGTAGTTGCCATGACGCCAACCGAAATAAAATTAAAAGATTTGCTGATGGATGCAACTTTGAAGCGTTGGTCAATCCTCTTGTCAAACTTGGAGGTTTAATATGAGAAGAGATGAGTTTGATGAGGGTGATGTTCATGGATATTTGAGAGTCACCAACATGTTTTTTCCACTGCAATTTCCTGTTTAAACTAATCACTCCAATCACACAGCAATAGGCTCATCACCAGGTTGACAGACTAATGAATACATCTAGAGTATCATGATGTAGATTGTTTGACAGAATGGAACTAAAATTTACTTTTCTGCTTAATGAGCGATAAAACATAATCATGTCATACTCAATGAGTAACATGTTTTTTCAAGTATTAAGTGACGTACATGTCACGAATCAGCAAATATCGCGTTCGTGTTAAAGGAGAATGAAACCCAACAGACATTAGCTGATATTCTTATTCAAAATTGTTTTAAAAGTTTTGTTTATTAAAGATAATGATGTCAGCGAAGGGCACTTTGTGATGTACCCACTGAGCCTTATATTTTGGCACTCGCCTGTGAAATGCAGCTATAACAAAGGTTCCCTTATAATAGGTATAGCACACCAAAAATAATTACAGCAAACACATGTTATTTGATGGTTGCAAATGATCAAGCTTTATGAAAGCTTCAAAAAACAAAAAAAACAGAATTGAAATCGGTTAATGCGTTGTGATTTTATACCATTTTTTTGATATCGCAAAATTACCGAAAAACCTGCCAGAAATGGTCAAATTGTCAAAAATGGCATAATTCGACAAAGTTGACAACTTAATTCATCACTTTCTTTGACACAAGTAATAAATTAAATTATCAGACACTAAAATATCATCTTTGTGGTAAAAAAAAAACAAAGAAAATTCATATATCTATTACCGTTTTGAAAACAGAAGCCAACAAAATAAGTCATTTTTGCCATTTTTGCGAATCTGCAGATATAAAAAAGTTGTGAAAATAACTAAGTCCAACTAATTAATATGCGCATATGTAATCAAATCAAAACCGAACATGATACATCAGTGAAACCTATGCATATCAGACAGGTATGGAAATATATTTCATTTGTAATAAAATAAAATCATGAATATTCATCAAAATATGCAAATTAGGTCATTTCAGCTAAATATATATTCACGCACTTATTATACAAATTAGGAAAGTCAAACTGTTCATTTTGGGGGCATTTTTTAAATCATATATTCATAGATCATATTTACACCAAATATTGACCTTAAATTCCTAATATTTTTGCAATGCCAATACAATATGGCGATGGAAATTACTTGGATCACCGTCACAGCTATTTCCCCATGTGTTTCACAAATAATTCAGAAAAACCGATCATATGATAAGAATTTGTAGACTTTCAGCTACATCACAGTATATGTTTTTTTTTTTTTAAATGTCAGATTCGAGGATTTATGACGATTTTCCGAGATACCATTCAATCTTTGGGCATGATGGTAACCCTCTTGGCCATAACATTCTACAGGGACTGAATTTCAGAGAAAAACAAGGTTTGGTGATCCCAGTACAGTTGTGGCTACCTTGAGCGTAAATAACAAATTGATTCAATGAGTGAAACACATGAGGATATTGCATTTTTGTAGGAGAGTTTTATACATTGAGGTGCATTTCTTTATCACGCAGAATAGCAGCGCGAGTCAATGGGCGATCAGCGGGCCATGTCACACATAGCTGAAAAGACAATATTCTAATTCAATAATTAACATATTTCCCACATGCCTATAAAAATGAAACTACGCGGAAATGTAGTTAAAGGTATGCTTGAAATATATGTGGAATACAAATTTAAAAATATTGTTTAGTATTTTTTAAATACATTTACAAAAATTGCTATTTCTACCAACTGACTGCTGTTGTGTGTGTGTGTTCGCGGGGCAGACTGTTTGCACAGGCAGTGTGATCACCCTACTTATAATAGACCATTTCGGTAACGCATTCAAATGAATGGATATTTCCTCTTAACATAATTATTGTGACAAGAAAAACAGCAAGCACTATCTTTCGTTAAGCAACATTTTGCGTGCATAATTTGGTGCTTGGTCAGGCAAAGCTCCGCCAATTATTCATAAGAGGGACAAAGGCGTACATAGAACTTCTGATATCTGCTTTTTGCATCGATGTCTCTGGTTGAACAATAATGCAACACCACATCCATCACAGAGGGTTTCTGAATGTTATAATCTAGTAAATGTAGCCGAACTCTTCCTACTGGTAGCAAATATACATCAGTTAATGTTGATCCTACGGCCAGAATATACACATTCTGAAGCATTGTTAGTTTTTAGTGATATCTCAAATTTTATATGGAGGAGTCAATTGGGTGTTAACGTTATCAGTGATGTAAAGTTACGAAGAGCCGCAAATTTCTTTTGCCAGTAATGTGTTATTAAAGATAAAGTTGAGTTCTGGTCATGCGATTGCATTGTGAAAGAAAAGGTGTGGAATGGATTAGAAAAAGTTGATCATGTAGCATGTAATTATTGATGTGTACTACAAGGTTCTGGATTCATCAAAATCATAATAAATTTGGCCCAGTCTTGGTAAAGAAGCACTGTACACAGACAAATGTGGACTACACAAAATGGTGTCGGGGTTACCTACCTTGATTTCCTTATCTTTGTATGCTCATTATTCAACCAGTTTACATTTTCTACCAAAATTGTTTGGCAAATAACATTTATTTGTAATCTTGAACATTCAGTGTAAGTTTCATTTGATTCTGTTAGAAATCTTTTTTTTTTTTTTTTTTACCAGAACTCAAGTTTATCTTTAAGGTCAACGTGGTCTCGGAGACGGTAAAGAATATCGTTTAACTGCAGTTTTTCCCGATGCTTTTTAACCCTCCTGGCTCTGTCATGTCTAGATCCCCTCCTTACTCCTTTAGGAGATCGGTATATTCCACTTCACAATTATTGCTTCTTCTTTGGCATGCGGCTCGGCGATGATAATTATTCTCTGTGGTTTGTATAACAAATGATCAGTTCCATTTTTGCAGTTTGCATTCATGGAAAACATTTACTGCGCCGTGTTTGTTAAACGCATATCTTCCTCTTATAGAGATTTGACATGTTATTTTCTTTTGTTGAGATTTGACATGTTATAGGCTGGGTTTCATGTTTTTGAAAGGTACCCTTTTTTCTTATAAAAAATACATGTTTGTTCAGTATATTATTCTCCCGCTGACACTGTACCTATCGATGATTAGCGGAAATTGGCTCATCAATTTGAAAGACGGTGAATCGTGGTTTGTCATAATCTCAATTGATGGAAGTAATTAGACATTATTGTGATTGAGGCAAAATTTAGCACGGACCTCGAGTATTGCGTAAAAAACCTACATCCGTCAGGTTTTTTTGTTTGCTTTTAGTTAAATCATATTTTAATTTTCAATTATATGCATCATAATTATTGTCTCATAGATTATTTGTTTACATGTTATTATCATTTTGTATCATAACAGAAAGCATTAACCTTCCTTTGTTATTAAAATTTACAGACTTCTTTAAATGCCTTGTCTTTATTTGATAGCACGATTTCAGTGGTTTCTCTATCCGGCAGTGCCACAATTAACTTTAACACGATTGCAAAGACCTTCATAAAGTCATGTATTTTCTATAGAAGTCACGTTCGGATTCACGTAATAATCATTGCCATGTTCGCAATATTTTCATAAGAACTGATGATGCACAAGGCTATTGACATTGTCCTAGGTTGAACTATTGAGAGTCTTTGCGATCTCGTTCTTTTCAGATTGAACTGTTACCCGGATGTAAATGCATATGAGTTCTGGGATGCTGGATGGTCATTATGGTTGTCATCGTGACTTCTTGATATTGAGATAAAAAAGCTCTTGTTCCGTTATACAGGAGTATCAAAGTTTGTCTAGTGGTGGACTAGCTCTCTGGTCCACACCATATAAACAATGACTATATGCAGGCATGGTTCTATCCAAGGACAGTGTACAGGTGACTCCCATTTCCTCCCACCACTTCACCTCACTAACCTACTTTCTTAATCTTTAGATGCTCCTTGACCGCTTTCCTCCATTTCACATCGCTGATGATGAGAATACCCATTTTACACAACCATAGAAAGAACGTAAGATCAGTGACAAACAATATGGCAATTTGATTTACATCTGCCAGGTAGAAATATGTAAACATGGCGGTCACCAGTGATCATGGGTGTCGATCCCGGGGGGGGGGGGGGGGGGGAATGGGGGGGATATATCCCCCCCCAATATTTCAGGTGGGGGGGGGGGGGGGGGGTGGCCTGTACAATCACCCCCCCCCCAATAATTCACCATCAAAAAAAAAGAAGAAAAAAAAGAGAAAAATTAATGATGAGAGCCCGGTGAGAGTAGTTAATGGTTATTACAAGATGACCATCAATATACACATTTTGCTATCTCATTTTCATAATACATACGTAAATGAGACAACCGTATTAATAATTTAATGAAATGTCAGAGCTTCCGCGCTATGCGCGGGGGAAGGGGAGCTGAATTCAGACAAGGATTAAGAGTCGAGAACGGTACAACACATCGTCTTCTTTCCCTAATAATTTAATGAAACGTCAAAGCTTCCGCGCTTCGCGCGGAAGGGGGGGGGGGGGCGGGGAACTGAATTCAGACAAAGATTAAAAGTCGAGAATTGTAATACGAATCGTCTTCTTTCTTTAATAATTTAATGAAATGTCAGAGCTTGATTCAAACAAGGATTAAGAGTCGAGAACGGTACAACGAATCGTCTTCTTTCTCTAATAATTTAATAAAAAATCAAAGCTTCCGCGCTTCGCGCTGGACGGGGAGCTTCGCGTGCTCACTGCCGCCCCCCTCAAATAAAATCATTGCTACGCGCTTGAGAGGATAATAACCCATATTCTCTGAAATGTTATCTTTATTGAGGGTGACGTGAAAAAAGTTAATAACTTGTAAGGGAGGGGGTGCAACCTGCCACACGCTTCTACCTCTTGGCTGCTTTGATCCATTGCCGAAAATATTTTGACACCTATCATCCCCCCCCCCCCCCAACCACGGATACAAATCGACACCGTTGCCAGTGACATGACAAGAGACAGAAATGCAATTTTGACCAGGTAAACGACGTTTAAGAGCCCTCTGATTTTTGAACGATTATGTTCACGATCAGCAGCAGAGGCTCTGTTGAATGGTCGCGACCAGGAACGGCCAAAGCGACAACCTGACGATTCAAGCGACTTTGCTTGATGGCAATTGAAATGAGCGCAAAGTTAAAAAATACCGTCAGGATGTTTGGAAAGGCAAGAAACCCTACTGCCGCACCGACATAAGGCAAATGCGAATTCGACGTATTTCTTGGACTGAAAAAGCTGAATAACGAACATTCATCAGTCAGACCAGTAAAGGGAAAGTTTGTGAAAGGTAGAATGGCAACAGTATTCGCGAAAAAGCAAACCATTCTTCGCAGTGTTACTATACGGAAGTACCTTATGGGTAATTGATGAAGGTGAACTTGTTCAAAGCGATGGTAAACAGCATTCAAGCAGACAAATTATAGCTTAGCAGATTCAGGAATGTCAGGCAAACTTCCTCGCTTGTGTTAACAAATCTTCCGGACAATCTGTATATCAATTCCAAAAGTGTGATATACAATGGCTAATACGATATCAATGGAAGCGAGACTGTGGTATGAAGGGGTGACCAAAGTTCGCGCAGATTTTGAAAATATCATAAAATGTGATATTCGATCTATGATTTCTCATATTCTACACACATTTTATTTATTTGAATTATTACCAAATAGACGGCAAATCTTTTTACTACAAATTTGGTCCAACTAAAGAAATTTATCGTCAAAGGATTCCAGAGATATCGCGATCTCAAAATTCGATTTCGGATCGGCGTGCGCGCTGCACCTAAAAAAGTCATAAAAACAACGAGACCTAACTTCACGCACGGAGGTTCCCCGGGTTTACAGCTGATTTATCAAAAAATGCGATCCATCAAAATGAGGTATTATCGTAATTTGCAAGGTAAGATATCATAAAATCAGTTGGTACCACTTTTTACTTACAACTTTGAGGAAATCTGCTTTCAAAATGAAGATTTTCAGACCCTTGTCGGTAAGTTAATAATTTTTCGGAACGGACGCAGATGATGACAAAATTTGCCGATCTGTTGTCAATATCTTAATAATTTCGCAACCAACTCCAAAGAAACGTTTTATGGTTCTCTTTCCATTGGTGATATCAGATTTTCGAAATCTTACCAATTTTGAGAGCGCGAACTTTGGTCACACCGCCATACAGTATTTGTCCAATCTGCGTTGACTCGAGACTTGTTCACGTGCTAGAACGGCGATGATGAAACTGTTCAAAGTCACTTCGACTACGAAATAAACTGACTTGCTAATAAGGAGTAAGATATCAACGGTATTCAGAACTGGAGGATCAGCTTCTGTTCCATTAGCCAGGTGAGAGACAGTCTCGGCCATTCTGAAGCTTTGTCTTGTTAAACTTGGTAACTTCGGTCTGGTCATCGGTAAACAAGAATGTGTGCGAGATGGTGATCGGTCCCCTCGAATTACTTGTAAAGACCTGGGTGTTTCACAACGAATCGAAGTCGAACTTAAATCTAAGTTGGACTTCAATATTATGGAGAGCCATTTGTAGCCTTAAAATACAATATATTCAAAAGGAAAATTTGAAGTATTTTAGACTTTTCATAAATTCCACATCAAGAATATGAAATCTCCTTGACGATGAAAAACATGAATTATTTGATTTCAACATTTTATGCCTTTTAAAATAACTTTTTCAAAATATTTTCAAAGATGCTAACGGCTTTCCATAATTGTTAAGTCCAACTTTCGATCTTTGTGAAACACCCCCAGGAGTGTCAGATAATAATAAGGCCATAGAAATGAGGGCGGTTAGCTAAACAAATATACAGGACAGTGTCCATCCAGGAAAAGTCTATCAACGCTGACCATGACGTTGCATGTTCTTTCTAAGTTCTCCCCATGCGTGAAATTCTGTGATACCATGATGTAACCGTTGGTAGAATGTGTTCAATTCCAAAGTGAGTCAGACGAAAAAAATTCACTTGCGCAGAAATACATGTATAGTTATCTCATCGATCAAAATGACTTCCAAAGCAACCATAATTATGGACACAGAACCTGATGTAAATCCTGCGTATAAGAGTTTGAGTTGAAACGAGTGGTAGCTGTCTGTACTTAAATTAGTGTGAGGTGTATTGTAAATGAAGTTTGGAAAGCGTTTTCATTGATCACACAACATAACTCTATTTTTATTTTAGCTACGAGGAAGCAAGGTTGCACAGACAATAAAACACAAGATAAATTGTATTCCCTTTTCGTTATTTATTGAGGTACTGTATAACTTGTCCACTTGCAAGTGGAGTCAGGCAATATAAATGACTCGGAATGAGAATGACTTAAAATGGGAGATGAGAATATTGCACGGAGTTAAATTCGTCATGTACTAATAAGATGGACATGAATAAAATGCAGTGAATAAATTAAGCTTACGACAGAGTAGAAATGACGTCTAAAGTCCAATAAAGATGATAACGGGTGATTAACGAGGAAAGGGCTCATGCGATGATAAAGCGGAGATTTGATGGCGGAAACGCGACTTCGTTGTCCTGACTGAAAAGCCATGAAGAACGCGATATCGACGCCGACGCTCGTGATGATGGTTAGGCTCTCGGACGAGAAGAGAAGGGAAGAAATGTGGCGCTCGAAGACGAAGCAGTGAGTCGCTCGATGTCTGAGACCAAAGAAGAAATGATGAAAGCAGAGTCGGTGCCGATGCGAAGCAGTGAGTCGCTCGATGAGTCGAACGTTGATGTGAAATTCATCAGAGCTGCAGTGAGTCGAAGTCGTTGGTGATTGTTCAGGCGAGCTACGGTGAGTCGAACTCGTTGGTGAATGTTCAGCCGAGCTACGGTGAGTCGAGCTTGTTAGGATGAAGAACTGCCGGACCGAAGTGACTGGCAGCTCCCAGTGGAGAATCAAGCGCCATGTCGGTCCTGATTATAACATTCCACTGGAAGACTGCCATCCCGCTGGAGAAGGCAGTGAAAAGGTTGACGTGCCATGCAAGAGGTGCATGAGGCACGGAAGATTCTCGAGTGCGGAGAGAAAATGTCAGAGATTTGCTGACTCGACTGTAGATGTTAGCAGGAGTTGTTGTATAGTATTAATGCAGATGATGAGAGTGAACATGATAATGATAAAGCACTGAAAAGCAAATCCACAATCGTAATCATTATGTATATTCCTCTCTTATTTGATTGAATAACTCTTTATCAAGTCTCAGCACTTAAGGATTTGCAAAAATCGCGTGCTGGGGGTAGCAGTGCTATATTAACTTTGTACCAATTCTACTAAAGATTATATTCAATCAAACTTCTAGACTTTTAACTTTAACCTTACAGTATGTTCCCGATAACAATTTCGTGGCTGCTTTTCGCATCTTCACATCGCTGATTATCAGAACACCAACTTTACTTAACCACAACAGCGTTGGAATATCATATGCAAATAGAACTGCCTTATAGCTCACATTTCCTGGCTGAAAGAAGAAAATACAAGTAATTATGCTCGTCGAAATGAGTAGAATTGAAGCTGTGTTTAGAAGGTAAAGGACGTTTAGAAGGCCTCTTCGTTTTACACGGTTCCGATCACGTTCGGCTCGAGTTTCCTTTTTACTTTGGTCAGGTTGAGTAGGAACCATCACCGCTACCCGACGATTTGACCTAGCCTGTTTCACTGCCACGGCAATAAGTGCACAGTTTAGTAGGACTGTTGCGACGATGGGTATAGAGAAATCGAGTAGGATCAAAACGGTGTAGAGCAAAAAGCCAGATGTGGTGATTCTGTCAACAGATCGCAAAATACCAGATACAGAACAACGACCAATGTCCGCAAATGGAAAACCCTCGAAGGGTAAGACACCAATTATACCTAGGGAGAGAATCCCGCCTGCAACGAGAAACCCCATCACTCGACGCTTTGTCACCATGCTGTAGTACCTCAAAGGATACTTGATGAAGAGGAATTTGTTCAAAGCAACTGCACATAATATCCAGGCAGAGAGTTGTAAACAAAAGCAACACGTGGACGCAAGCGTCATGCATGCATCAGCATCGATATCAAAATACTGGCCCAAAATGAATGCAGAATTTAAGACGTTGTATAAGAGTGACAACACGATATCTTGATAAGCGAGAAGTTTGTAGAGATATTTGTCGATCTGAATGAAATCGAGGTCGCGATCACCTGCAAGGACTGCGACGATAAAAATGTTGAGAGCCACTTCGACCACGAAAAAGGACTGCAAGCTGAACAGTCGAGCTACATCAACGTTGGTGATGGGAGAACTTTCATCCTGTCCAGCAGAATAATTCGAGCTGTTGATTATTGCATCCATGTTATTGTCTAACTTGATATGACTGCTTGAAGATATATGGAACAAATCCGCAAGGCTTTCCAACTCGTCTAAAGGCCCTAATGACTTCGATGACGTTTTGTGTAAATGTACAGTTGTGCATTCTTTATAAAGTTCTTATTTGGATAACGTGCTGACAAATGTTACCTTTAAAAAATACACAAAGTAGTCTGCTTCTTGCAAGCAAATGTAGAATCCTTAGGTTTAGATGAAGATATCTGTGAACTTTAGCCGAGGAAACGCGCCGTCAAAGCTGATAAAATCTTTAGGTTCAGATGAAGATATTGATAAACATTGGGCAAAAGAATTTTCTATCGACAATATTAAATCGCTAGGATTAAAAGACTGTACAAATAATGTGCAAATGTGACGAAGAAACATACTATCCAAACTGTTGAAATGGATAGGTTTCAGTGAATATATAATATTAGACGAAGAAACAGACGAACGTAAATTATTAAATCGTCAGGTTCAAATGATGATATCGATGAATGTCACGTAGACTAACGAATGTTCCGTACGATTGATTAAATTCTTTACGGTTAGATATATACAGTTCTATTCTTTCTTCAATCCTCCCTCGCAAGTGGGATGCGACGGAGATCAAGATTTTGTCATTACTAGATTTTTTTCCCAAAAGAATTGTTTTTGTGATATGGACTCATCACGTTGATGTAGTTGCTATGACGCCAACCGAAATAAAATTAAAAGATTTGCTGATGATGGATGAAACTTTAAAGCGTTGATCAATCCTCTTGTCAAACTTGGAGGTTTAATATGAGAAGTGATGAGTTTGATGAGGGTGATATTCATGCATATTTGAGAGTCACCAACATGTTTTTCCTCTGCAATTTCCTGTTTAAACTAATCACTCCAATCACACAGCAAAAGACTCATCATCAGGTTGACAGACTAATGAATACATCTAGAGTATCATGATGTAGATTATTTGCCAGAATTGAACTAAAATTTACTTTTCTGCTTAATGAGCGATAAGACATAATCATGTCATACTCAATGAGTTACATGTATTTTCAAGGAAGTGACGTACATGTCACGAATCAGCAAATATCGCGCTCGTGTTAAAGGAGAATGAAACCCAACAGACATTAGCTGATATTCTTATTCAAAATTGTTTATTAAAGATAATGATGTGAGCGAAGTACACTTTGTGATGAACCCACTGAGCTTTATATTTTGGCACTCGCCAGTAAAATGCAGCTATAACAAAGGTTCCCTTATAATAGACCATTTCGGTAATGTTTTCAAATGAATGGATATTTCCTCATAATATATTGTGACAAGATATTTGATTCAGGTGTTTCAAACAGCAAGCACTATCTTTCGTTAAGCAACATTTTGCGTTCATAATTTGGTGCTTGGTCAGGCAAAGCTCCGCCAATTATTCAAAAGAGGGACACAGGTCGTACATAGAACTTCTGATGGCTGCTGTTTGCATCGATGGCTCTGGTTGTACAATAATGCAACATCATATCCATCACAGTGGGTTTCTGAATGTTATAATCTAGTAAATGTAGCCCTACTCTTACTACTGGTAGCAAATATACATCAGTTAATGTTGATCCTACGGCCAGAGTATACACATTCTGAAGCATTGTTAGTTTTTAGTGATATCTCAAATTTTCTATGGAGGAGTCAACTGGGTGTTCACGTTATCAGTGATGTAAAGTTACGAAGAGCCGCAAAAAGGGTTTGCCAGTAATGTGTTATTAAAGATAAAGTTGAGTTCTGGTCATGCGATTGCATTGTGAAAGAAAAGGTGTGGAATGGATTAGAAAAAGTTGATTATGTAGCATGTAAGTATTGATGTGTACTTCAAGTTTCTGGATTCATCAAAATCATAATAAATTTGGCCCAGTCTTGGTAAAGTAACAAGAACTGTACACAGAAATATGTATATATATGGGACTGAACAAATGGTGTCGGGGTTACCTACATTGATTTCCTTATCTTTCTATGCTCATTATTCAGCCAGTTTATATTTTCTACCAAAATTGTTTGGCAAATAACATTTATTTGTAATCTTGAACATTCAGTGTATTAGTTTCATTTGATAATGTGAGAAATCATGTTTTTTTTTAACCAGAACTCAAGTTTATCTTAAATAACACATTACTGGCAAACCCTCTTTGCGTGGTCTCGGAGACGGTAAAGAATAACGTTTAACTGCAGTTTTTTCCGATGCCTTTTAACCATCCTGGCTCTGTCATTAGATCCCCTCCTGACTCCTTTAGGAGATCGGGATATTCCACTTCACAATTATTGCTTCTTCTTTGGCATGCGGCTCGGCGATGATAATTATTCTCTGTGGTTTGTATAATGGAAAACATTTACTGCGCCGTGTTTGTTAAACGTATATCTTCCTCTTATAGAGATTTGACATGTTATTTTCTTTTGTTGAGATTTGACATGTTATAGGCTGGGTTTCATGTTTTTGAAAGGTACCCTTTTTTCTTATAAAAAATACATGTTTGTTCAGTATATTATTCTCCCGCTGACACTGTACCTATCGATGATTAGCGGAAATTGGCTCATCAATTTGAAAGACGGTGAATCGTGGTTTGTCATAATTTCAATTGATGGAAGTAATTAGATATTATTGTGATTGAGGCAAAATTTAGCACGGACCTCGAGTATTGCGTAAAAAACCTACATCCGTCAGGTTTTTTTGTTTGCTTTTAGTTAAATCATATTTTAATTTTCAATTATATGCATCATAATTATTGTATGCCCCCAAAAATGCGTTTCTATAGGTATCACAGATTATTTGTTTACATGTTATTATCATTTTGTATCACAACAGAAAGCATTAACCTTCCTTTGTTATTACAATTTACAGACTTCTTTAAATGCTTTTTCTTTATTTTGATAGCACAATTTCAGTGGTTTCTCTATTTGACAGTGCGACAATTAACTTTAACACGATCGCAAAAACCTTCATAAAGTCGTTACCATTTGTATTTTCTATAGAAGTCACGTTCGGATTCACGTAATAATCATTGCCATGTTCGCATATTTTCATAAGAACTGATGATGCACAAGGCTATTGACATTGCCCTAGGTTAAATTATTGAGAGTCTTTACGATCTCGTTCTTTTCAGAATAAACTGTTACCCGGATGTAAATGCATATGAGTTCTAGGATGCTGGATGGGCATGATGGTTGTCATCGTGACTTCTGTCAGATACAATTAAGCTCTTGTTCCGTTACAAGAGTTTCAAAGTTGGTCTAGTGGTGGACTAGCTCTCTGGTCTACACCATATAAACAACGACTATGCAGGCAAGGTTCTATCCAAGGACAGAGTACAGGTGACTCTCAATTCCTCCCACCACTTCACCTCACCAACCTAGAACCTTATTCTTTAGATGCTTCTTGACCGCTTTCCTCCATTTCACATCGTTGATGATGAGAATACCCATTTTACACAACCATAGAAAGAACGTAAGATCAGTGACAAACAATATGGCAATTTGATTTACATCTGCCACGTAGAAATATGTAAACACGGCGGTCACCAGTGACATGACAAGAGACAGAAATGCAATTTTAACCAGATAAACGACGTTTAAGAGCCGTCTCATTTTTGAACGATTTTGTTTTGTTCACGATCAGCAGCAGACGCTCTGTCGCTAATGCAATGGTTGCGACCAGGAACGGCCAAAGCGACAACCTGACGATTCAAGCGACTTTGCTTGATGGCAATTGAAATGAATGCAAAGTTCAAAGATACCGCCAGGATGTTTAGAAAGGCAAGAAACCCTACTGCCATACCCACGTAAGTCAAATGCGTATTCGACGTATTTATTTTACTGAGAAAGCCGAGTAACGAACATCCATCAGTCAGACCAGTAAAGGGAAAGTTTGTGAAAGGTAGAATGGCAACATTATTGAGTGAGAATGTCCCGCTCATAGCGAAAAGGCAAACCATTCTTCGCAGTGTTACTATACGGAAATACCTTGATGGGTACTTGATGAAGATGAACTAGTTCAAAGCGAGGGCAAACAGCATCTAAGCAGACAAATTATAGCTTAGCAGATTCAGGAATGTCAGGCAAACTTCCTCGCTTGTGTTAACAAATCTTCCGGACAATCTGTTTATCAATTCCAAAGGTGTGATAGACAATGGCTAATACGATATCAATGGAAGCGAGACTGTGGTATGAAGGGGTGACCAAAGTTCGCGCAGATTTTGAAAATATCATAAAATGTGATATTCGATCTATGATTTCTCATATTCTACACACATTTTATTTATTTGAATTATTACCAAATGGACGGCAAATCTTTTTACTACAAATTTGGTCCAACTAAAGAAATTTATCGTCAAAGGATTCCAGAGATATCGCGGTCTCAAAATTCGATTTCGGATCGGCGTGCGCGCTGCACCTAAAAAAGTCATAAAAACAACGAGACCTAACTTCAAGCACGGAGGTTCCCCGGGTTTACAGCTGATTTATCAAAAAATGCGATCCATCAAAATGAGGTATTATCGTAATTTGCAAGGTAAGATATCATAAAATCAGTTGGTACCACTTTTTACTTACAACTTTGAGGAAATCTGCTTTCAAAATGAAGATTTTCAGACCCTTGTCGGTAAGTTAATAATTTTTCGGAACGGACGCAAATGATGACAAAATTTGCCGATCTGTTGTCAATATCTTAATAATTTCGCAGCCAACTCCAAAGAAACGTTTTATGGTTCTCTTTCCATTGGTGGTATCAGATTTCCGAAATCTTACCAATTTTGAGAGCGCGAACTTTGGTCACACCGCCATGCAGTATTTGTCCAATCTGCGTTGACTCGAGACTTGTTCACGTGCTAGAACGGCGATGATGAAACTGTTCAAAGTCACTTCGACTACGAAATAAACTGACTTGCTAATAAGGAGTAAGATATCAACGGTATTCAGAACTGGAGGATCAGCTTTTGTTCCATTAGCCAGGTGAGAGACAGTCTCGGCCATTCTGAAGCTTTGTCTTGTTAAACTTGGTAACTTCGGTCAAGTCATCGGTAAACAAGAATGTGTGCGAGATGGTGATCGGTCCCCTCGAATTACTTGTAAAGACCTGGGTGTTTCACAACGAACGAAGTCGAACTTAAATCTAAGTTGGACTTCAATATTATGGAGAGCCATTTGTAGCCTTAAAATACAATATATTCAAAAGGAAAATTTGAAGTATTTTAGACTTTTCATAAATTCCACATCAAGAATATGAAATCTCCTTAACGATGAAAAATATGAATTATTTGATTCAACATTTTATGCCTTTTAAAATAACTTTTTCAAAATATTTTCAAAGATGCTAACGGCTTTCCATTATTGTTAAGTCCAACTTACGATCTTTGTGAAACACCCCCAGGAGTGTCAGATAATAATAAGGCCATAGAACATGAGGGCGGTTAGCTAAACAAATATACAGGACAGTGTCCATCCAGGAAAAGTCTATCAACGCTGACCATGACGTTGCATGTTCTGTCTAAGTTCTCCTCATGCGTGAAATTCTGTGATACCATGATGTAACCGTTGGTAGAATGTGTTCGATTCCGAAGTGAGTCAGACGAAAAAAATTCACTTGCGCAGAAATATAGATCATCGATCAAAATGACTTCCAAAGAAACCATAATTATGGACACAGAACCTGATTAAATCCTGCGTATAAGAGTTTGAGTTGAAACGAGTGGTAGCTGTCTGTAGATCAATTAGTGTGAGGTGTATTGTAAATAAAGTTTGGAAAGCGTGTTCATTGATCACACAGCATAACTCTATTTTTATTTTAGCTACGAGGAAGCAAGGTTGCACAGACAATAAAACACAAGATAAATTGTATTCCCTTTTCGTTATTTATTGAGGTACTGTATAACTTGTCCACTTGCAAGTGGAGTCAGGCAATATAAATGACTCGGAATGAGAATGACTTAAAATGGGAGATGAGAATATTGCACGGAGTTAAATTCGTCATGTACTAATAAGGTGGACATGAATAAAATGCAGTGAATAAATTAAGCTTACGATAGAGTAGAAATGACGTCGAAAGTCCAATAAAGATGATAACGGGTGATGAACGAGGAAAGGGCTCATGCGATGATAAAGCGGAGACTTGATGGCGGAAACGCGACTTCGTTGTCCTGACTGAAAAGCCATGAAGAACGCGATATCGACGCCGACGCTCGTGATGATGGTTAGGCTCTCGGACGAAAAGAGAAGGGAAGAAATGTGGCGCTCGAAGATGAAGCAGTGAGTCGCTCGATGTCTGAGACCAAAGAAGAAATGATGAAAGCAGAGTCGGTGCCGATGCGAAGCAGTGAGTCGCTCGATGAGTCGAACGTTGATGTGAAGTTCATCAGAGCTGCGGTGAGTCGAACTCGTTGGTGATTGTTCAGGCGAGCTACGGTGAGTCGAACTCGTTGGTGAATGTTCAGGCGAGCTACGAGTCGAGCTTGTTAGGATGAAGAACTGCCGGACCGAAGTGACTGGCAGCTCCCAGTGGAGAATCAAGCGCCATGTCGGTCCTGATTATAACGTTCCACTGGAAGACTGCCATCCCGCTGGAGAAGGCAGTGAAAAGTTTGACGTGCCATGCAAGAGGTGCATGAGGCACGGAAGATTCAAGGTGCGGAGTGAAAATGTCAGAGATTTGCTGACTCGACTGTAGATGTTAGCAGGAGTTGTTGTATAGTATTAATGCAGATGATGAGAGTGAACATGATAATGATAAAGCACTGAAAAGCAAATTCACAATCGTAATTATTATGTATATTCCTCTTTTTTTTTGGTTGAATAACTCTTTATCAAGGCAGCACTTAAGGATATCCAAAAATCGCGTGCTGGTGGCAGCAGTGCTATATCAATGTTGTACCAATTCTTGTAAAGGTTATATTCAATCATACTTCTAGACTTTTAACTTTAATCTTGCAGTATGTTACCGATAAAAAATTCTTGGCTGCTTTTCGCATCTTCACATCGCTGATTATCAGAACACCAACTTTACTTAACCACAACAGCGTTGGAATATCATACGCAAATAAAACTGCCTTATAGCTCACATTTCCTGGCTGAAAGAAGAAAATACAAGAAAGTATAACCGTCGAAATAAGTAGAATTGAGGCTGTGTTTAGAAGGTAAAGAACGTTTAGAAGGCCTCTGCGTTTAACATGGTTCCGATCACGTTCGGCTCGAGTTTCCTTTTTACTTTGGTCAGGTTGATTAGGAACCATCGCCGCTACCCGATAATTTGACCTAGCCTGTTTCACAGCCACGGCAATGAGTGCAACGTTCAGTAGAACTGTTGCGACGATGGGTATAGAGAAATCGAGAAAGAGGAAAACGATGTAGAAAAATAGGCCAGATGTGGTGATTCCGCCCAAAGATTGCAAAATACCAGATACAGAAAAACGGCCCATGTCCGCAAATGGAAAACCGTCGAAGAATAAAACACCAATTACACCTAGGGAGAGAATCCCGCCTGCAACTAGAAACCCCACCACTCGACGCTTTGTCACCATGCTGTAGTACCTCAAAGGATACTTGATGAAGAGGAATTTGTTCAAAGCAACTGCACATAATGTCCACGCAGACAGTTGTAAACAAAAGAAAGACGTGGGCACAAGCGTCATGCAGGCATCAGCATCGATATGAAAATACTGGCCCAAAATGAATGCAGAACTGAAGACGTTGTATAAGAGTGACAACACAATATCTTGATAAGCGAGAAGTTTGTAGAGATATTTGTCGATCTGGATGAAATCGATGTCGCGATCACTTGCAAGGACTGCGACGATGAAAATGTTGAGAGACACTTCGATCACGAAAAAAGACTGCAAGCTGAACAGTCGAGCTACATCAACGTTGTTGATGGTTGAACTTTCATCCTGTTCAGCAGAATAATTCGAGCTGTTGGTTATTGCATCCATGCTATTATCTAACTTGATACGACTGCTTGAAGATATATGGAACAAATCCGCAAGGCTCTCCAACTCGTCCAAAGGCCTTAATGACTTCGATGACGTTTTTTTGTACATATACAGTTGTGCATTGTTTATATAGTTCTCATGTGGATAACGTGCAGACCAATCTTATCTTTAAAGAATATACAAAGTAGTCTGCTTCTTGCAAGCAATTGTAAAATTCTTAGGTTTAGATGAAGATATCTTTGAACTTTAGCCGAGGAAACGCGCCGTAAAAACTGATAAAATCTTTAGGTTCAGATTAGGATATTGATAAACATTAGGCAAAAGAATTATCTATCGACAATATCAAATCGCTAGGATTAAAAGACTTTAAAAATAATGTGCAAATGTGACGAAGAAACATACTATCCAAACTGTTAACATGGATAGGTTTCAGTGAAGATATAATATCAGACGAAGAAACAGACGAACGAAAATTATTAAATCGTCAGGTTCAAATGATGATATCGATGAATGTCACCTAGAGTAACGAATGTTCCGTACGTTTGATTACATTTTTACGGTTAGATATACAGTTCTATTCTTTCTTCAATCCTCGCAAGTGGGATGCGATGGAAATCAAGGTTTTGTCATTACTAAAAAAAAATTCCCCAATGAATTGTTTTCGTGATGTGGACTTATCACGTTGATGTAGTTGCCATGACGCCAACCGAAATAAAATTAAAAGATTTGCTGATGATGGATGCAACTTTGAAGCGTTGGCCAATCCTCTTGTCAAACTTGGAGGTTTAATATGAGAAGAGATGAGTTTGATGAGGTTGATTTTCATGTATATTTGAGAGTCACCAACATGTTTTTCCACTGCAATTTCCTGTTTAAAATAATCACTCCAATCACACAGCAATAGGCTCATCATCAGGTTGACAGACTATTGAATCCATCTAGAGTATCATGATGTAGATTGTTTGACAGAATTGAACTAAAATTTACTTTTCTGCTTAATGAGCGAACATTACATGTATTTTCAAGTAAGTGACGTACATGTCACGAATCAGCAAATATCGCGTTCGTATTAAAGGAGAATGAAACCCAACAGACATTAGCTGATATTCTTATTCAAAATTGTTCAAAACGTTTTGTTTACTAAAGATAATAGTGTCAGCGAAGTACACTTTGGTGGTGTACCCACTGAGCTTTATATTTTGGCACTCTCCTGTGAAATACAGCTATAACAAAGGTTCCTTTATAATAGACCATTTCGGTAATCCATTCAAATGAATGGATATTTCCTCTTAACATATTGTGACAAGATATTTGATTCAGGTGTGTTAAACAACAAGCACTATCTTTCGTTAAGCAACATATTGCGTGCATAATTTGGTGCTTGGTAATGCTAGGAGTCCACTGGGCCAGCGCCAGTTGGTGCCAGTTCGCGCCAAAGATTATGTGATTGGCGCGTAGTGGCTCGCTGTGGCGCCGAATTAATGTCCGATCGGCATGTGTCGCCAAGTGGAATAAACTTGGTGCCATATGGCGTGCGCCAAATGCCACCCGGCTTGCTCCAAAATTTTGCGCCAGTTCGCGCCATTACAAGGCCATTCAATTCCAAAATTCACCCTGTGGGCGCCATTCGCGCCAATAGACGGCTACTTTGCGCCACTTGGTGATTAGTTTGTGCCAAATGTCGCCACATTGGTTTGAACTTGCCGCCGCTTGGCGCTACTTGCCGACTATATAAATACCGGCCATCGGCTACCTGGTTCAGACCCTCCTCAGCTGCTGTATGAACAACATCTCTACTAAATATTTACAATTTTGATATGTCTGAGGCTTTTGATAATGTTGGAGTGATGCTGCTGCTCCATCAGAAGATGATGAGAGATGCTGAGGTGGCCACTGCCTATTTGGCCATGTGGCGCGAAATCTCATTGGCGCAACTTGGCGCGCGCCATTACATTCCAGTGGATTTCAATAGGCGGATTGTTTGCGCCAAAGGGCGATATGTTCGCGCCATTTGGTGCCACTTGGCGGACACTTGGCGCTGATTGCTCGATGCAAGTGGCGCGACGAAAATGTCAAACATTTTGAAATTTTCTTGCCGCCACATTCAAATTCGGTGCCGTTACGGGCCACCACGAGCCAGTTGGGAGGCAGTTTGAGCCACTATACGCCACTAGGCACCTTGATGGCGACACTAGGCGCCACAGTAAATTGCATTGGCGCAAACTGGCACCAACTGGTGCTGGCCCAGTGGACTCCTAGCATAAGGCAAAGCTTCGCCAATTATTCAAAAGAGGGACAAAGGCCGTACATAGAACTTCTGATTGCTGCTCCTTGCATCGATGGCTCTGGTTGTACAATAATGCAACACCATATCCATCACAGAGGGTTTCTGAATGTTATAATCTTATAAATATTACTACTGGTAGCAAACAGATGCGGATCCAGGGGGGGCCGAGCGGGCCTTGCCCCACCCCCCCCCCCCCTGCAAAAAAAAAAAAAAAAAGAGAGAGAAGAAAGGAAAAGAAGGGAAAGAAAGAAGAGGAGGAAGAAAAGAAAAGGGGGAAGAAGGAGATTGGGGGGGGGGGGGGGGCGAAAGGGCCTTGCCTCCCAGACTGTTGCCCCCCCCCCCTAATAAAAAAAAAATAAGAGAGAAGGAAGGAAAGGGAAAGAAAAAAGGAAAAAAGGAGATACTGGCTTTCTTAATAGGGGGGGGGGGCTTGGGGGAATCAAATTCCAACGTGATTTATTTCTAATTCCATAACGGTAGATTACAAATAATGCTGAATTGACATAATTTCCGAGATTTTTCCTCACTTTTTTAGTAAATTATACTTTTTTATGCATCGGGAGCCTCGAGCCCCCCCCCCCCCACTTTAAACAAAAGTATATTTAAGAAAAATAAGAAAGAAAGAGAGCAAAAAAGAAAGAATAGTTAACTGCCAGTGTCAACAAATAATGAGGCATCAAAATGACCGTGATCAAATGCCTAAAACTCCTAAGCTTTCGGGGTCTCTGCCCCTTGGATTCCACCTAGGGCCCTAAGTTGTTGTTGTTGGTAATAGTTTAATTGCGTTCATTCAGTATTGAATATATACGCCATATCTTCAATTTATAAGAAAATCAGTAATACATAAGGAAACTGAGCATAAAGATTTGTAATGATATAATTAATTAAATAGTAACGCAATTTATTAGGAGTCTCTCTGGGTTGTTTGCAACTAGGGCTCTAAGGAGGGCCCGTAGATGCTCATCTGACAGTAATGTAATGCCTAAAACCCCTGATTTTTGGGGGCTCCGCCCCTGGACCCCTCGCCAAATAGTGTCCTGCCAGTGTCGCATGATTAGGTATAAAAAAAATGCTCATCTGACCTTAAGTAAACGCCTAAAACCCCTGAGCTTCCGAGGTCGGACAAGGTATCAAAATGTGTTAATCTGACCGCAGGCGCGCAGCCGGGGGGGAGGGCGGTCCCCCACAAATCACCGGCAAAAAAAATAAATAAGAGAGGAGAGAAAAGAAAGAGGACATAGGAAGAAAAAGGGGCAGAACATTCAGAAAACATTCAAAATTCAGACAAGGATTCAGTCTTCTTTCTCTAATAATTTAATGAAAAGGTCAAGGCTTCCGCGCTTCGCGCAGGAGGGGGGGGGACTGAATTCAGACAAGGATTAAAAGTCGAGAACGGTACAACGAATCGTCTTCTTTCTCTAATGATTTAATGAAACGTAAAAGCTTCCGCGCTTCGCGCGAGAGGGGAAAAGACTTAATTCAGACGAGGATTAAGAGTCGAGAACGGTACAACGAATCGTCTTGTTTCTCTAATGACTTTAAAAACCTTAAGAGCTTCCGGGGGAACTGAATTTAGACAAGGATTATTTTTGAGAACTGTACAACGAATCGTCTTCTTTCTCTAATGATTAAATGAAACGATAAATCTTCCGCGCTTCGCGCGGGAGGGGGGGGGGGGGGGGGCAGGAAACCAAATGCAGACGTGCATTATTTTCGAAAACGGTACAACGAATCGTCTTCTTTCTGTAATGAGTTAATGAAACGTAAAAGCTTCTGCGCTTCGTGCGGGAGGGGGGGGGGGAACTGAATTCAGACAAGGACAAAAAGTCGAAAACGGTACAACGAATCGTCTTCTTTCTCTAATAATTTTATGAAAAGGTCAAAGCTTCCGCGCTTCGCGCAAGAGGGGGGGGGGGGCTGAATTAATTAGACAAGGATTAACAGTCGAGAGCGGAACAACAAATCGTCTTCTTTCTCTAATGATTTCATGAAATGTAAAAGCTTTCGCGACTCGCGCAAGAGGGGGGGGGGGGGGGACTGAATTTAGACAAGGATTAATAGTCGAGAACGGTACAACGAATCGTCTTTTTTCTCTGATGATTTAACAAAACGTAAGAGCTTCCGCGCTTTGCGTGGGATGGGGGAAATGAATTTAGACGAGGATTATTTTTGAGAACTGTATTTTTGATTAAGTGAAACGTACAATCTTCCGCGCTTTGCGCGGGAGTGAGGGGGGGGGGGAAACTAAATGCAGACGTGGATTATTTTCGAGAACGGTACAACGAATCGTCTTCTTTTTCTATTAATTAAATGAAACGCCAAAGATTCCGCGTTTCGCGGAGGAGGGAGGGGGAAAATGCCCCTCCTTGCACCCACCCCCCTGCATTACGTCACTGCTGGTCACCATTACGTACCGATATTTGGCTCGCATAATTTCAAATTTGGCCCCCCCCCCCAAGAAATCCTGGATCCGCGCCAGGTAGCAAATATACATCAGTTAATGTTGATCCTACGGCCAGAATATACACATTCTGAAGCATTGTTAGTTTTTAGTGATATCTCAAATTTTTCTGGTGGAGTAAACTGGGTGTTCACGTTATCAGTGATGTAAAGTTACGAAGAGCAGCCAAAAAGCGTTTGACAGTAATGTGTTATTAAGGTTAACGTGGTCTCGGAGACGGTAAAGAATAACGTTTACCTGTAGTTTTCCGATGCTTTCAACCCTCCTGGCTCTGTCATTACATCCCCTCCTGACTCCTTTAGGGGATCGGTATATTCCACTTCATAATTATTGCTTTTTTTCTTTGGCATGCGGCTCGGCGATGATGATTACCTGTGGTTTGTATAACAAATGACCAGTTCCATTTAGCAGTTTGCAGTCATTGAAAACATTTACTGCGCCGTGTTTGTTAAACGCATATCTTTCTCTTATAGAGATTTGACATGTAATTTTCTTTCGTTGAGATTTGAAATGTTATAGGTTGGGTTTTATGTTTTTGAAAGGTATACATTTGTCTTTAAAAAATAATATGTTTGTTAAGTATAATATTCTCCCGCTTACATTATACCTATTGGTGCTTGGCGGAAATTGGCTCTTCAATTTGAAAGACGGTGAATCGTGGTTTGTCATAATCTCAAATGATGGGAAGTAATTAGACATTATTGTGATTGAGGCAAAATTTTGCACGGACATCGAGTTTTGCGTTAAAAACCTACAGCCGTCAGGTTTTTTTTGTTTTGTTTTGTTAAATCATTCAACAACAAAAATTATATGCATCATAATAATATTGTATGTACAAAATACATGCGGTTCTATAGGTATCACAGATTATTTGTTTACATTATTATCATTGTGTATCATAACAGAAATAACACAACTGACAAACAATCCAACGTGTTATTCAAATATAGATTCTCAAAATGTAATACAAAGCCTTACTTATATACTTAATTCATCTTTGGATCAGGGAATTTTTTTTGATGAATGGAAGATCGCACGAGTCCAACCTATTTATAAAGCTGGAAGTAAACTCAGCGTTGAAAATTATAGACCAGTTTCGTTATTGTCCATACCATCCAAAATACTGGAAAAAGCTGTGAACACGGAATTTCAAGAATATTTAAAAGTAAATAAGATATTAACAGAAAGGCAGTTTGGCTTCCGCCCCAACCATTCATGCGAAACTGCCCTGCTTTGTATGGTAGATTTATGGGCCCAAAACGTGGACAAAGGCAACTTAAACGGTGTTGCGTATATTGATATGAGGAAGGCATTCGATGCAGTGAATCACTCAACTCTATTAATGAAGTTAAAAAACGTTGGTTGCACGGATAGAGCCATAAAATGGTTTCGGTCCTATCTAGGAGGCAGGAGCCAGTTTGTATCTATTAAAGGTAAAAAGTCATCAACGAGAACAATTAATTACGGTGTACCCCAAGGTTCTGTCCTAGCGCCATTGTTATTCTCGATATTTATTAATGACTTGCCCACTAGTATTCATAGTGCGGACATGTTTTTATTTGCAGATGACGCGACCATGTCGGTACAAGGCAAAACATTATCTGAGATCCAAACGAAACTAAATCTTGCTTTAGATGAAGTGTATTCGTGGACGCAAAAAAATAAACTTCTATTGAATACTACTAAAACAAAGGTAATGGTTATTGGGTCGAAGCAAAAGTTACAGACGCTAAACGAAAATAATTTAAATGTGCGTATAAAGACAACACCGATTGAATGTGTGACACAGTACAAATGCCTCGGTGTTATAGTAGACAGCAATCTCTTATTTTCGAAGCATGTCGAAAAAGTAGCTTTACAAATGAAACAGAAATTAGGTATTCTAAGAAGACTCAAAGGCACGTTCAATAAACATTATCTGAGTATGATATACTGGGGCTATATTCTACCTCATGCTATGTACTGCTGCACTGTGTGGACAAATAGATCCCTGCATAATTATGAAACTATAAATAAATTACATAAACGAGCAGCATATATTATATCTGGATGTTCGTGGTCAACTCCTTCACACGAGGTTTTATTACAACTTAATTGGTCAACACTTGAGGCATTGTATTCAAGAGCAATGGGGATTATGGCATTTAAATGTGTTCACCATCTTGCACCTGCCTTATTGGCAAACAAATTTATTTTACATGATGATGTAGCACAACGCATGACACGTAATTCCCATCAACTTAAGCTGGAATCCAATAGGTGCAATACAGAATTTTTTAAGCGCTCCTTTGTAAACTCTGCAATAACACTCTGGAATAATCTACCCATAGAAACCAGGTTCTCCCCCAATCTGAACGTATTCAAAAGCAAATTATCACACTGAGTCTGGAACGCTCTTGTTCATTGCCGTGCAATATGAATGCTGCAATCTCCTTTAACATTTTATTTTAATTAGCACACGCCAATAATGAATCTTGCTTACTTATTTTATCAATATGCTAAACAACATTATCATTGATGTTTTTTTTTTTTTTAAACCTCAATCAAGGAATCTTTGAAATTGTATTTCATGTACTTAAGCAATACCATGTTATGAATTGATTATGATACTAACATATGCATGTTATTATATTTATGTGCATAATATGTCAACTATTTGTTTTTATAATTAATAGTTTAAATTATTAAATGGGAAAGTATTAATAGTATATATGGTATAACGTAATGGTGACGGCAAACTTTTTTAACATTGAAATATATTGCAATAATTTGTTTTGATATTTATACCATACTTTGTTTTAACTTTAACCTAATTCTATGTGTTATTGCGTACAAATGTCAACTACATGTATATATATATATATATTTTAATTGTGGGTTTTTGTTGTTGTTTGTTTACAATAGTTTTAATTATAAACTGGGAAAGTATTTAATTGTATACATTTTATAATTACTCAATGGTGACGGTAAACTTTTTTTAACATTGAAATATTCGCAACAATTTTATAAATATCTATAGCATACCTTATCTTAATTTGAACTTCGTATACTATGAAATGTACTGTATCGCCTTTTTATTGCATGTCCGAATTATCTCTCATATTATAATGTGCATTTATTGTTGTTTTGATTGACATTATTATTGAACCATGTATGTTGTAAAGGGCCCTGATGAAAACCAGCTCATGCTGATCGGGCTACCCTTTTTAAAGATGTGAAATAAATAAATAAATAATTAAATAAATAAATAAATAGAGGTGTCGTGGTCTAGTGGATACAGCACTGGACTGCGGATCACAAGGTTTGTGGTTCGAGTCCCACTTTTTGTCACACTCGAGTGACTCGACCCAGGTGAGGTAAATGTTTCCTTGAAATGCTAGAGCGCCACGATAGCAGCCAGGCCAAAGCCGGGATAATAACCGTGGAGCACAATAACCCAATATTGTATATACACCAATTATTGATAGTATTGGCGAATGCATGATCTAGATGTAGAACATGATAGATGCACAAATTCACTCGCAAGCATAATGCATAGACAAGCGGGATTTAGGTTTTAGTGAAAATCAACTTGAATTAACAGCAATCCATTTTAGTCTTCTTAAATCATCTACAGTGACGTTCCCCAACCTTTTCTATCCCTCACTTTGCAAGCAGTAACCTTCCTTTGTTATTAATATTTACAGACTTCTTTAAATGCCATGTCTTTATTTTATAGCACGATTTCAGTGGTTTCTCTATTTGGCAGTGCGACAATTAACTTTAACACGATCGCAGAGATCTTCATAAAGTCGTTACCATTTGTATTTTCTATATAAGTCACGTTCGGATTTACATAATAATCATTGCCATGTTCGCAATCTTTTCATAAGATGATGCACACGGCTATTGACATTGCCCTCGGTAAGAGTTTTTGCAATCTCGTTCTTTCACACAATGAACTGTTATCAAGATTGTAAATGCATATGAATTCTGGGTTGCTGGATGGTCATGATGGTTGTCATCGTGACTTCTGTCAGATAAAATTAAGCTCTCGTTCTTGGTCCAGACCATATACACAACGACTATGCAGGCATGGTTCTATCCAAGGACAATGTTCAGGTGACTCCCATTTCCTCCGACCACTTCACCTCACCAACCTAGAATCTTAATCTTTAGATGCTTCTTGACCGTCCATTCTCCTCCATTTCACATCGCTGATGATGAGAATACCCATTTTACACAACCACAGAAAGAACGTAAGATCATCGACAAACAATATTGCAATTTGATTTATATCTGCCAGGTAGAAATATGTCAACATGGTGGTCCCAAGTGACATGACAAGAGACAAAAATGCAATTTTAACCAGGTAAACGACGTTTAAGAGCCCTCTGATTTGTGAACGATTATGTTCACGATCAGCAATGGTTGCGACCAGGAACGGCCAAAGCGACAACCTGACGATTCAAGCGACTTTGCTTGATAGCAATTATTGAAAGGAGCCAAGTTCTCAGATACCGCCCGGATGTTTGGAAAGGCAAGAAATCCTACTGCCGCACCCACGTTTGGGGCTATCACATATACACTCCGGGGCCCGTACAGGGCACCTTCCGGGAGCCATAGGTACACCTGCTCACTGGACGGAGCCTGTAAGCTTACCGGCCGGCACCTAGCCGGCAACCTTGCGGGCGCCTTGCGGGCGCCTCACTCGACCAATTTTCACCGGGCACCTCCCGGGCACCGCAGAATATGTGACCACACATGCAGTAGAAATGAAAATCGGAAGGTTCCCGTACGGTCTATAAATCCACGGCAAGCCGCCGGGTAGGGAAAATTGTACGGGACCCGGTTTATATGTTACCTAGGCATCAGGCAAATGCGAATTCGACGTATTTCTTACGTACTGAGAAAGCCGAGTACGAACATTCATTCAGATCAGTAAAGGGATAGTTTGTGAAAGGTGGAATGGCAACAGTATTGAGTGATAATGCCCCGCACATCGCGAAAAGGCAAACCATTCTTCGCAGTGTTACTATACGGAAGTACCTTAATGGGTACTTGATGAGATGAACTTGTTCAAAGCGATGGTAATCAGCTTCCAAGAAGACAAATTATAGCTTAGCAGATTTAGGAAAACAAATGTCACGCAAAATTTGTCGCTTGTGTTAAAAAAAAATCTTCCGGACAATCTGTATAATAATTCCAAAAGGGTGATAAACAATGGCTAATACGATATCAATGGAAGCGAGACTGTGGTATGAAGGGGTGACCAAAGTTCGCGCATATTTTGACAATATCATAAAATATGTTATAAAATGGCTCTAGTATTTTAAGCATCGTGATTGGTCAATACGCGTCACATGACATTGACAAATTTTTGATGCAAGCACGATTTTGCAGAAATGAGTGCAGAAAAAGCGCAGCAAAAAGTTATATTGCACGGCGCGTATGCGTGACCATGGAGATCCAGTGCGCGCGCGTACGTGTAGTACGCGCTCCCTCGAGTGCATTGCAATTATTGTAGGCTACGCGTAGCTAATATTGTACGCTCCACCATGATCCCAGCGCAACGTACGCGTAGCTTTATAGCTCTAGCTAGCTAGCTAGCTAGAGCGGGGTATTATTAAAAAGCAAATTTTTATTTTACTTTTGCCTTGGATTTAGGCCTGTTTTTACTTTCGGATTTTATAATGAAGCCAGGAATTTCAGCTGTCTGATGTAGACTCGTCTCTAGACCCACTGTGTGGATTTTATTTATAATCAAGGCAATGAATCCCATTGACTTTTTGGTAAGCCTGCAAGGTCTAGACTTAGTCTAGAACCAACATAACTCTAGATCTAGATCGAACTCTCGTAGACTCTAACTTAAGATCTAAAGTTTCGTTTGTTGCTATAAATTTGTGTCGCTATTTTATAAAACAAATAACGCACTTGACCCTGTTGTGCGAATAAACGTAAATGCAGTGTACGCTCGGTTTCTTCAGATGGTTCGCACTGTCAACTCGCCGCAAGCGGCTCGTTGCACAGAGCGGCACCAATCTAAAGAAACCTCGCGCGTACTGCATTCACCGCTATTGCACTCTGGACCGTGCGTTATTTGTATATTATAAAATGGCTCTAGTATTTTAAGCATCGTGATTGGTCAATACGCGTCACATGACATGTACACATTTTTTATGCAAGCACGATTTTGCAGGAAAAAGCGCAAAAAAAGTTATATTACACGTTACCATGGATATCCAGCGCGCGCGCGTACGTGTAGTACGCCCCTTTTCTGAGTGCATTGTAATTGTACGCGTAGGTAAGTATTGTACGCTCCATGATCCATCCCAGCGCAGCGCGCGTACGCGTAGCTTAGCTATATAGAGCGGGCCGGGGTATTATTAGAAAGCAAATTTTTATTTTACTTTATTTTGCCTTGGATTTAGGCCTGTTTTGACTTTGGGATTGTACAATGAAGCCAGGAATTTCACCTGTCTGATGTAGACTCATCTCTAGCCCCCCAATGGATTTTATTTTTACTCAAGGCAATAAATCCCGTGAACTTTTTTTGGTAAGCATGCAAGCTAGTCTTACTCTAGTCTTAGTCTAGAACCAGCATAACTCTAGATCTAACTCTCGTAGACTCTAACATAATACTTAAAATCTAAAATTTTGTTTGTTTTGCATTTGTGTCGCTATTTTATAAAAAAAAATAACGCACTTGACATATGATTTCTCATATTATACACAAATTTCATTTATTTTAGTTATTACCAAAGTTATTACCAAATGGACGGCAAAGCTTTTTACTACATATTCAGTCCAACTAAAGAAATTTATCGTCAAAGGATTCCGGAGATATCGCGATCTCAAAATTCGATTTCGGATCGGCGTGCGCGCTGCACCTAAAAAAGTCATAAAAACAACGAGACCTAACTTCACGCAGGGTCTTTACAGCTGATTTGTTAAAAAATGCGATCCATCAAAATGAGGTATTATCGTAATTTGCAAGGTAAGATATCATAAACATCAGTTGGTACCACTTTTTACTTACAACTTCGAGGAAATCTGCTCTCAAAATGAAGATTTTCAGACCCTTGTCGGTAAGTTGATAATTTTTCGGAACGGACGCAAATGATAACAAAATTTGCCGATCTTTTGTCAATATCTTAATAATTTCGCACCCAACTCCAAAGAAACGTGTTATGTTTTTCTTTCCATTGGTGATATCAGATTTTCGAAATCTTACCAATTTTGAGATAGCAAACTTAGGTCACGCGCGAACTTTGGTCACACCGCCATACAGTATTATTTTGTCCAATCTGCGTTGAATCGAGACTTGTTCACGTAATTGAACGGCGATAATGAAACTGTTCAAAGTCATTTCGATCACGAAATAAACTGACTTGCTAATAAGGAGTAAGATATCAGCGGTATTCAGAACTGGAGGATCAGCTTCTATTCCATTAGCCATGTGAGAGACAGTTTCGGCCATTCTGAAGCTTTGTCTTGGTAACTTCGGTCAGGTCATCGGTAAATAAGAATGATCGCCGCCAAAAAATTGAGCGTGCGAGATGGTGATAGGTCCCCTCGAATTACTTGTAAAGACCAGGGGGGTGTTTCACAACGATTCGAAGTCGAACTTAACTCTAAGTTGGACTTCAATATTATGGAGAGCCATTTGTAGCCTTAAAATACAATATATTCAAAAGCAAAATTTCAAGTATTTTAGGCTTTACATAAATTCCACATCAAGAACATAAAATCTCCTTGATGATAACAAATATGAATGATTTGATTCAACATTTTATGCCTTTTAAAATAACTCTTTCAAAATATTTTCAAAGATGCTAACGGCTTTCCATAATTGTTAAGTACAACTTTTTGTGAAACACCCCCAAAAGTGTCAGATAATTAGGCCATAGAAAATGAGGGCGGGTAGCTAAACAAATATACAGGACAGGTCCATCCAGGAAAAGTCTATCAACGATGACCGTTGACCATGAAGTCCATGTTCTGCCTACGTTTTCTCAATAGGCCTACGTGAAATTCTGTGATACCATGAAGTAATCGTTGGTAGAATGTGTTCAATTCCGAAGTGAGTCAGACGAAAAAAAATTAACTTGCGCAGACATATAGATATCTCATCGATAAAAATGACTTCCAAAGCAACCATAATTATGGACATTCAGAACCTGATGTAAATCCTGCGTATAAGAGTTTGAGTTGAAACGAGTGGTAGCCGTCTGTAGATAAATTAGTGTGAGGTGTATGGTAAATGAAAATTGGAAAGCGTGTTCATTGATCACACAACATCACTCTATTTTTTGTTAGCTACGAGGAAGCAAGGTTGCACAGACAATAAAACACAAGATAAATTGTATTCCATTTTCGTTATTTATTGAGGTATTGTATAACTTGTACACTTGCAAGTGGAGTCAGGCAATATAAATGACTCGGAATGAGAATGACATAAATGAGGAATGAGAATATTGCATGGAGTCAACTTCGTCGTTTATTAATAAAATGGACATGAATAAAATGCAGTGCATAATTTAAGCTTACGACAGAGTAGAAATGACGTCGAAAGTCCAATCAAGATGATAACGGGTGATGAACGAGGAAAGGGGCTCATGCGATGATAAAGCGGAGATTTGATGGCGGAAACGCGACTTCGTTGTCGTGACTGAAAAGCCGTGAAGAACGCGATATCGACGCCGACGCTCGTGATGATGGTGAGGCTCTCGGACGAGAAGAGAAGGGAAGAAATGTGGCGCTCGAAGACGAAGCAGTGAGTCGCTCGATGTCTGAGACCAAAGAAGAAATGATGAAAGCAGAGTCGGTGCGATGCGAAGCAGTGAGTCGCTCGATGAGTCGAACGTTGATGTGAAGTTCATCAGAGCTGCGATGAGTTTAACTCGTTGGTGAATGTTCAGGCGAGCTAAGGTGAGTCGAGCTCGTGAGGATGAAGAACTACCGGACCGAAGTGATCGACCGGCAGCTCCCAGAGGAGAATCAAGCGCCATGTCAGTCCTGATTATAACGTTCCACTGGAAGACTGCCATCCCGCTGGAGAAGGCAGTGAAAAGGTTGACGTACCATGCAAGAGGTACATGAGGCACGAACAGTGGCGTAGACAGGTTCGTACACCTGGGGGGGTGACTCAGGGGCGGATCTAGCTAAGGGGGGGTGACCAAAATAATGACGATGCGGAGCATCGTCCACGAGCCGCGAAGCGGCGAGCCGATTTTTTTTGGGGTGTTTATTTGAACCCCGTAAGTGATGTTTTCCTGGCATCTATTAACACAATGGAGACCATAAAAAGCAGTGCATGATAACGTCTTTTTAATTCAAGTAACAGTTAAATACACAGTTATAGCCTGAGTTATCATGTGTTTGGTTAAGTTACCAGATGAGTTGAATATCTTCTCACAATATTTGCACTGTCTTGAAAGGGTTTCTCTCCAGCGTGCGTTCTTTTTTCTTTCTTTTTTTCTTTTTTTTCTTTCTTTTTTTCCCCTTTTTTTTTGGGGGGGGGGGCCGCCCAAGGGGGGTTTAAACCCCCTAACCCCCCGTAGATCCGCGCCAGTTTAATCTTGTGGTTATCTTGTGGTTTCCAAACCACAAGATAACCACAAAATACTTGTAAGATTTTCTTTTTTTTACCGTCTGAATTGGCTTTCACCGTGTGAATTCGGCTAATAACAATAAACACAATTACAATAATGATGAGGATTATTATTATCATCATCATAATTTTTATTATTATTACTATTATTATCATCATTATGACTTATTAAGTAAGCAAATATCATTCCCAAAAACATGGGGGGGATGATTGTACATGCCATCCCCCCACCTTGTGAGGTGGGGGGGGGGATGCATCCCCCTCATCCCCCCGTTGTCTACGCCCCTGGGCACGGACGATTATCGAGTGCGGAGAAAAAATCACAGAGATGTGCTGACTCGACTGTAGATGTTAGCAGGAGTCAGGCGCGTACGCAGGGGGGGGGGGGGGTTGGGGGGGTTAAACCCCCCCCTTTGGTCATTTTTTGTGTGTAACCCCCCCCAAAAACCCCCCTTTTGGATTTTTTCCCATGGCCGACCTAAAAATGGTGACCTTACCCCCCCCCCCCCCCAACGGAGCAAAATGTCAAATTTTGAAATTTCGAGACCAAAAAAAAAAAGAAAAAAAAAGTGTCCTCTTGGCTGGCTGAATCGTTGCGAAATTTTGGGACCGATTTATAAATGTTAACCCCCCCCCCCCCCCCCCTTGAAAAAATCCTGCGTACGCGCCTGGCAGGAGTTGTTGTATAGTATTAATGAAGATGATGAGAGTGAACATGATAACGATAACGCACTGAAAAGCAAATTCACAATCGTATTTATTATGTATCTTCCTCTCTTATTTGGTTGAATAACTCTTTATCAAAGTCTCTAAAGTCTCAGCACTTTAGGATTTGCAAAAATCGCGTGCTGGGGGCAGCAGTGCTATATTAACTTTGTACCAATTCTTGTAAAGATTATATTCAATCAAACTTCAAGGCTTTTAACTTTAATCTTACAGTATGTTACCGATAACAAATTCGTGGCTGCTTTTCGCATCTTCACATCGCTGATTATCAGAACACCGACTTTACTTAACCATAACAGCGTTGGAATATCATACGCAAATAGAACTGCCTTATAGCTCACATTTCCTGGCTGAAAGAAGAAAATACAACAAAGTATACCCGTCGAAATAAGTATAATTGAGGCTGTGTTTAGAAGGTAAAGAACGTTTAGAAGGCCTCTGCGTTTAACACGGTTCCGATCACGTTCGGCTCGAGTTTCCTTTTTACTTTGGTCAGGTTGAGTAGGAACCATCACCGCTACCCGACGATTTGACCTAGCCTGTTTCACGGCCACGGCAATGAGTGCAAAGTTTAGTAGAACTGTTGCGACGATGGGTAAAGAGAAATCGAGTAGGATGAAAACGATGTAGAAAAGTAGGCCAGGTGTGCTGATTCTGCCAAACGATTGCAAAAAACCAGATACAGAACAACGACCTATTTCCGCAAATGGAAAACCCTCGAAGGGTAAAACACCAATTACACCTAGGGAGAGAATGCCGCCTGCAACGAGAAACCCCATCACTCGACGCTTTGTCACCATGCTGTAGTACCTCAAAGGATACTTGATGAAGAGGAATTTGTTCAAAGCAACTGCACATAATGTCCAGGCAGAGAGTTGTAAACAAAAGAAAGACGTGGGCACAAGCGTCATGCAGGCATCAGCATTGATATGAATATACTGGCCCAAAATGAATGCAGAATGTAAGACGTTGTATAAGAGAGACAACACGATATCTTGATAAGCGAGAAGTTTGTAGAGATATTTGTCGATCTGCATGAACTCGAGGTCGCGATCACTTGCAAGGACTGCGACGAAGAAAATGTTGAGAGCCACTTCGATCACGAAAGAGGACTGCAAGCTGAACAGTCGAGCTACATCGACGTTGTTGATGGTTGAACTTTCATCCTGTTCAGCAGAATAATTCGAGCTGTTAGTTATTGCATCCATGTTATTGTCTAACTTGATACGACTGCTTGAAGATATATGGAACAAATCCGCAAGGCTCTCCAACTCGTCCAAAGGTCTTAATGACTTCGATGACGTTTTTGTGTACATATACAGTTGTGCATTTGTTATATAGTTCTCATGTAGATAACGTGCAGACCAATCTTAACTTTAAAGAATATACAAAGTAGTCTGCTTCTTGCAAGCAAATGTAAAATCCTTAGGTTTAGATGAAGATATCTGTGAACTTTAGCCGAGGAAACGCGCCGTAAAAAATGATAAAATATTTAGGTTCAGATTAGGATATTGATAAACATTAGGCAAAAGAATTATTTATCGACAATATCAAATCGCTAGGATTAAAAGACTGTAAACATAATGTGCAAATGTGACGAAGAAACATACTATTCAAACTGTTGAAATGGATAGGTTCCAGTGAAGATACAATATCAGACGAAGAAACAGACGACCGAAAATTGTTTAAATCGTCAGGTTCAAATGATGATATCGATGAATGTCACCTAGACTAACGAATGTTCCGTACGCTTGATTAAATTCTTTACGGTTAGATATACGGTTCTATTCTTTCTTCAATCCTCCCTCGCAAATGGGATGCGACGAAAATCAAGGTTTTGTCATTACTAGATTTGTTTTCCCCAATGAATTGTTTTCGTGATGTGGACTCATCACGTTGATGTAGTTGCCATGACGCCAACCCAAATAAAATTAAAAGATTTGCTGATGATGGATGAAACTTTGAATCGTTGGTCAATCCTCTTGTCAAACTTGGGGGTTTAATATGAGAAGAGATGAGTTTGATGAGGGTGATGTTCATGCATATTTGAGAGTCACAAACATCCTTTTCCACTGCAATTTCCTGTTTAAACTAATCACTCCAATTACACTGCAATAGGCTCATCACCAGGTTGACAGACTAATTAACTTTCCTGCTTAATGAGCGATAAGACATAATCATGTCATACTCAATGAGTTACATGTATTTTCAAGTAAGTGACGTAAATTATCACGAATCAGCAAATATCGCGCTCGTGTTAAAGGAGAATGAAACCCAACAGACATTAGCTGATATTCTTATTCAAAATTGTTTTAAAAGTTTTGTTTATTAAAGATAATGATGTGAGCGAAGTACACTTTGTGATGTACCCACTAAGCTTTATATTTTGGCACTCTCCTGTGAAATACAGCTATAACAAAGGTACCCTTATAATAGACCATTTCGGTAATGCATTCAAATGAATGGATATTTCCTCTTAACATATTGTGACAAGATATTTGATTCAGGTGTTTTAAACAGCAAGCACTATCGTTCGTTAACCCTAAAAAGGCCGGGCTATTTGAGATCTCCCCGAAAATTTGCACGCTTGTCAAGTGTATAAGTGTATAGAATAATATGATAATTTTATTATATAATAACTTATTTGCATATTTTATGGTAATTTATGCATATAAAGTCATAAAATCACATTTTTGCCCATAAATCATTTATTATTCATATTTGAGCATTCTTTTTCACTACATATCTTTATTAGACCAATTGAAATAAAATACGACAACAAAATTCAGAAGAGCTAGCTTATTCCTTATGTTATCTCTTGTTTTTATAACTTCTTATGTATTTCATTGTTTTTTTACCTTATGTATTTTATTGTTTTTGTTGTTTTATTTCATTTCTTATTACAATTCAACTATTGTGACTCCAAAAACAACCACCTAAGCTTTAAACAAGACCATATAACCACGTTTTAGGAAAAATGACATTTCCATATGTTTTGCACACAAACCACAAAAATGAGCGATTTTCGGGCTGACATTCTAAGACAAAGGTCACGTGACCTTGTAAATGTTGGTCCGATTTTCAACATTTTTTTTTAAAAAGATGCGCAAGACTCGAAAGAAAAAAGTCAGCGAGCGGCGGGGCGCCATCCGTATGCGTTCCCGAGCAATCGGAAAAATTGTGGGGGGGGGGAGGCATAATGGCCCCCCCCGGCCTTAATAGGGTTAAGCAACATTTTGCGTGCATAATGTGGTGCTTGGTCAGGCAAAGCTTCGCCAATTATTTAAAAGAGGGACAAAGGCGTACATAGAACTTTTGATGGCTGCTTTTTGCAGCGATGGCTCTGGTTGTACAACAATGCAACACCATATCCATCACAGAGGGTTTCTGAGTGTTATAATCTTGTAAATGTAGCCGTACTCTTACTACTCGTAGCAAATATACATCAGTTAATGTTGATCCTACGGCCAGAATATACAAATTCTGAAGCATTGTTAGTTTTTAGTGATATCTCTAATTATCTATGGAGGAGTCAACAGGGTGTTCACGTTATCAGTGATGTAAAGTTACGAAGAGCAGCAAAAAAGGTTTGCCATTAGGGACTTTTAGATTGAGTAGACGAGAACACGACGTACGCCGACTGATCATGCGTGTCAACGTACGCAACTGCCCATGTTGACTACAATTAGAAATCGTTTAGATTGCACTCGACGATATACATGCATGCAGGAAGTAACACTATGAATTACATGACAGACAAAGAAAGAGGACAAAATATACAGTTCCTCATTCTACCCTCAACAATAGGCCATATTCTTAATGTAACCAAATTTAATGCATAGGTCTTTGTGAAGTGCCTCAATACAAATTATTTCATTCACCTGATAGGAATAGTAGTATTTCAATAGTCAGAATGCAACTGCATATATTAAGTGTTGCTAGGTAGGTCATGCCATAATGTGTGTCCAACGTGGGAACAACTAATGTATGCAGTTAGGATTCTGTCTATTGAAATACTATTATTCTTATCAGGTGAATGAAATAGTTTGTATTGAGGCACTTCACAAAGACCTACATGTATGCATTAAATTTGGTTACATTACGAAAATGGCCTATTGCTGTGGTAGAACATCCCTTCACTGCTATTATGTAAAAATGTGCAGAACAGGTGAATATGCATGTGACACTTGTTCTACACATTTTTACATAATAGCAGGGAAGGGATGTTCTTTTGTCTACCTGAGGAACTGTATATTTTATGCGCACGCGGCATATACTAGTACCGTACTAGATTTAGGAAAATCAAGGTTGACGAATTCTCGATCGCCGACTGAGACGGCATGACGCATGCGCAGTGCCTTAAAATGACGTCACACGTTGCAGTCAAAGCTGTAAACGTGCAAATCTAAAAGTCCATAATAATATGTTATTAAAGACTGTCACCACTACTGGGCGAGAAGGGATTAGACCACACAGCGAGCCAGCGAGGTCACTGTGACAGGTGGCTATCTCATTAATTCAGCTCTCATTTAACATAAGAAAAAGAGGATCATGGGGGACCAACAGGCACCGATTGGAGAAGTTTTCTTAATAGAGGGAGCAAGTAGCTACAAGTAGGACAGTGTGCCTTTAAGGTCAACGTGGTCTCGGAGACGGTAAAGTATAACGTTTACCTGTATTTTTCCGATGCTTTTAAACCTTCCTGGCTCTGTCAATGAGATCCCCTCCTGAATCTATTATGATATCGATATATTCAACTTCACAATCATTGCTTCTTCTTTGGCATGCGGCTCGTCGATGATAATTCTCTGTGGTTTGTATAACAAAATGATCAGTTCCATTTTTGCAGTTTGCATTCATTGAACACATTTACTGCGCCGTGTTTGTTGAACGCATATCTTTCTCTAATATAATTAATGTGCCTTTATCTCGATACATGTACTTCTACATGGTCTTGAAAGAAGTTGAGTGGATAGGATAATTAAAGAAACTGAAATTCTTTCTAACAAATTCAACTTTCAAATTCCTTTTTTTCGGCATCCATTAAGTTGCCAAGCCTGTCTAATTTGTGTTTGTCATACTTCGTAAGTAAGAATACGGCACTAGTCTTGTTATGTTTATACTTTAAAGGTTCCACATAATATATCCAAAGTTTTGTTTGAGTTCTTTAGCGGCTTGCTGTCGAATGCCTGATACAATTTAATTTACGGGTTGCTGTCAATTGCCATACAGTCAGTATGCGATTAATATTTTTCTCCTCTTTTGCTTTTGTGTATGATTGTTTATGTGTTTTCGTCTCTCATGTTATTTGTTGAGATGTTTTTTAGTTGGTCTGCACACTCCTTTACACCTCCCTTCCTCTCCGTGTTCTACAGTATGCTACATTTTTCATCTTTTACCTTTACTTTACTGGGGATCTCTATAATTCTCTGAACATGGGTACTAATGAAGACGTCCCTTTTCATAACTTAGATAATGATGAATTATATTTACTGTTCAGTCTGTTCTTGATAAGAATTTCAATGAAAGCTTGAATAACTCTTTTCATGATTCCGCCGTACAATCCATGAACTTACAAAGTACAAATCTTGAAACTGTTTCTGATCCAAATGATAATACATATCAGCATGCGCCTTCATTTTATTATACAGAAAGGCAGATTGCATCAAAATATCTCCATAATAGCATAAATGATTTCCTAATGTTGCATTGCAACATTCGCAGCGCCAACAAAAAATTCGATTCTCTGCGCTCTCTTTTATTGAACTCCAAACTCAATTGTTCTGTTATAGGATTATCAGAAACCTGGTTTAACAATAGTACCCATTTACCCTTTTATACTTTACCTGGATATAACTTGATTACAAATAACAGAACAGGAAAAACAGGTGGAGGTGTCGGCCTGTATATATGGCAACGATATGAGTACAAGTTAAGGCCTTAACTCAATTACATGAACGATTTCATAGAAACCCTCTTTGTTGAAATAATCATTCCTAATGATAAAAACATTTTATTTGGAATCACCTACAGGCCACCAAATTCTATTCATGATGACTTTTTAAAGATTTGTCATGAGTTATTAGCACACCCCTACTTGGTAAATAAAACATGTTTTTTACTCGGTGACTTAAATGTTAATCTCTTTAAATATGAAGATGATTCATTTGTACAAACTTTTATGGATGTACTTCTTACTGCGGGTTTTCTTCCATTAATAACCAAGCCAACTAGACTATCTGCTAATTCGGCTACTCTTATCGATAACGTATTTACGAATGATCGGTGTACTCTTTTTCTGGGATAATTCTTTCTGATTTGTCAGACCATTTTCCCATATTTTCACACTGTAAATTTAATAACAACCCCATATTGAACACAGATACTACTAATAGGCCAACGTGATTTTTCTGAAGATAATGTGAATCTTTTCAAAGAAGAGTTAGGAAATGTGGACTGGTCCGGAATGTACAGTACAAACAATGTCAATGATGCATTTGATGTTTTTATGAATCTTTTGTCATCTAAAATGAATAGTTGTTTTCCTATAAAAACAAACGAAACGGTCCAACTACAAAACGATTCCAAGGTGCCCTTGGATAACTCCGGGTATTTTGCGCCCCATAAACAGGAAGAATAATCTTTATATAAAAGCAATTGAAAAACCATGTGAAAAAAAGTTTAAACAAGTATAATAATTACAAAAACATACTTACAGGTATACTAAGAAGATCTAATAACTGTATTTCTGTAAGCAGTTTGACTTATATAAAACAGATGTAAAGAATACTTGGAAAGTCATTAGGAATGTTTTACAAGGTAACGCTAAAAAAGGCACCGTTTCAAAAATTAACGTAGATGGATAAATATTTGAAAATCCACAAAATCTAGCAAATGCGTTCAATGAATATTTTGTCGGTATAGGCCCAAATCTTGCCAGTATCATTCCCGACGCTTCTAAACATTTTACAGATTTTCTCAATGATCCTAACCCGAATTCTATTTTTATGACACCTACAGATGAAACAGAAGTTGCAGGCATAATACGTGAATTAAAGAATAAACAAAGTTCAGGGCATGATAATATAAGTAACGTATAGCTAAAAAAGAATTTGAATGTAATTGTGAATCCTCTGACTTATATTTGCAATTTATCTATCTCTACTGGAGTTGTTCCCTCAGCAATGAAATTAGCGCGAGTCATTCCTATATTTAAAAAAGGAGACAATATGGTTTTAGGAAATTACCGACCCATATCGCTTCTAACTTGTTTATCTAAAGTTTTGGAAAAATTAGTTTTTACACGTACATGTAAGTTCCTGGAAACACATGAATTAGTATACAAGTTGCAGTTCGGGTTTCGTGCAAAACACAGCACTACTCATGCGTTGACCATGATTAATAAGATTGCTAGTGGGATCGATAAATATGAACATACTGTTGGGGTGTTCCTGGACTTCTCCAAGGCTTTCGATACAATTAAATCATGATATACTTTTTTACAAACTCAGTTATTATGGAGTTAGAGGAATAGCCTTGGAGTGGTTTAGGAACTACCTTCACAATAGGCAGCAGTGTGTTTCTATTGCCAATGCCCTGTCTGATACGAAAGATGTAAGTTGTTGTGTCCCACAAGGTTCTATTTTGGGCCTGCTTATTTTTCTTATTTATATCAATGATTTCTGTAAGTCTTCGGAGGTTTTATCTTTTATTCTTTTTGCAGACGACTCAAATCTTTTCTTTTCCCATAAGGACCCACATATTTTGCTTTCCTCCATCAACCAGGTATTAAAATGTGTTTCAGAATGGATCAAAGCCAATACATTATATCTCAATCTGCAAAAGACGAACTACATGCTCTTCAGTAACATAATAAATGAACTTCCTGGCAATGTTGTTTTTTATTCTACCATTACTCAAAGAGTTTTAAATACTAAATTTCTGGGAATAACGATAGATGAAAAGCTTTCCTAGAAGGAACACGTAGATAATATTTGTAAAGTTATTTCAAGAAATATTGGCATTATAAACAAGGTCAAATTTTACTTTCCAACTCGTATATTATTAAACCTGTATTCAACGTTGATCCTCCCACACTTAAACTTTGGTATTATAGCCTGGGGAAATTGTGCTGACTATCTTTTAAATATAATTGTATTACTCCAGAAAAAAGCGCTGCGTGTTATATGTCATTCTGATTTTCGAGCGCACACGGATGCACTTTTTCACACACATAGTATCCTAAAGATAACAGATTTATACAATTATAATCTGGGAACATTCATGTATAATTTAAATAGAAATGAACTGCCAAATGTTTTTTATTCAATGTTTTCAAAGAATGTCAATATCCATTATTATCCTACTCAGTCTGCCGAGCTTTTTCATCTACCAAAACAAGAACTTTGCTCTCAAATAAATCATTTGTATTTTCAGGTCCAAAACTTTGGAACTCTCTTTCAGATCCAGTTAGAAAAAAACCCACATATTATAGTTTTAGTAGAGTGTTCAAAAAGAATTTAATACAGAAATATATGTCTCCTATAGGTTAAACTTCTCACATCTCCCCTCTTACACACTCTCTCTCTCTCTCTCTCTCTCTCTCCCTCTCTCTCCCCTCTCCCTCTTCTTCTAACTTCTGTTGTGTGCAGCTTTGTATTTGTCTTGTTTTGTCCTGTAATGTCCTTTTGTGTGTTTTGTCCCATCCTGTCTTGTTTATCTTGTCGTGTTATGACTTGTTTTGTCATGTCTTGTCTTATCTTGTTATGTAATATTCCTGGCCTTTGTGTCCCGTTTTGTCATTCTTTTCTTTTTGTATTTTTTTGATTATTTAGATACTTTAAAATGGTTTACGAAAATATGTTATTATATTATATCTATTTTACTGTGATTATTAAGACACTTTAAAATGATTTATGATAATAATGTTCATATTATATCTATTCTTGGGAACCTACAAAAACAAGCTATGCTTTCCAGTAGGTTCCTGTTTCATTTCTCAATTTTGATCTTACTTTGTCAACTATATTCTCTATTGTGCAAACAATTGTTATGTGAAATGAATAAATAAAATCAATCAATCAATCAATATTCTCTCGCTGACATTACACCTATCGATGCTTGGCGGAAATTGGCTCATCAATTTGAAAGACGGTGAATCGTGGTTTGTCATAATCTCAATTGATGGGAAGTAATTAAACATTATTGTGATCGAGGCAAAAATGTTCACGGACCTCGATTATTGCGTAAAAAACCTATAGCCCTCAGGTTTTTTGTTTTGCTTTTTGTTAAATTATTTTTTAATTTTCAATTATATGCATCATAATTATTGTATGCAAAAATTACATGCGTTTCTATAGGTCTCACAGACTATTTGATACATGTTATTACTATTTTGTAACATAACAGAAATAACACAACTGACAAACAATCCAACGTGTTATTCAAATATAGAGGTGTCGTGGTCTAGTGGATACGGCATTGGGCTGCGGATCACATGGTTTGTGGTTCGAGTCCCACCTTTTGCCACACTCGAGTGACTCGACCCAGGTGATGTAAATGATTACCTGGCAGGGATTAATTCCTTGAAATGCTAGAGCGCCCGGGGTAAATACCGTGGAGCACAAGGAGTGTCATGAGCACTGTACAAGAACCCATTATAATTATATATTTGTATATACAGCAATTATTGTATAGTATGGGCGAATGCATGATACAGATGTAACCCCCATTTAAAGGGAAAGTCCACCCCAGGATTTTTTTTAGCTGACGATATAGACCTAATAATACCATGAAGAATGATACAAGTCTCATTAAAATCCATGATCACATAACGAAGATATATCGACTTTTTTATCGAAAATCAGCCGCCCCCCAAATGCAAATGCGTTACATGGGCATGAAACGATCGCATTGTGACGTATGTTGCGAGCTGCCTTCTTATTTCGCAGACATTCACTTTCGCTCGCGGTACACTGTTATCGCACTGACACGACGAATCATGAATGAAAGCGAAAGTGAATGTCTGCGAAATAAGAAGGCAGCTCGCAACATACGTCACAATTTCGATACTCACTATGAATATGACAGACAATGAAAGCGGACAAAATATACAGTTCCTCAGGTAGACAAAGGAACATCCCTTGACTGCTGTTATGTAAAATGTGTAGAACAGGTGAATATGCATGTGACACCTGTTCTACACATTTTTACATAATAGCAGTGAAGGGATGTTCCTTTGTCTACCTAAGGAACTGTATATTTTGTCCGCTTTCATTGTCTGTCATATTCATAGTGACTATCGGTTATTTTTTGGCGATCGTTTCATGCCCATGTAACGCATTTGCATTTGGGGGGCGGCTGATTTTCGATAAAAAAGTCGATATATCTTCGTTATGTGATCATGGATTTTAATGAGACTTGTATCATTCTTCATGGTATTATTAGGTCTATATCGTCAGCTAAAGAAAATCCTGGGGTGGACTATCCCTTTAAAAAGGTGTTTTAAGAAACCTAATAATTACTAATTTTTCACACCTAAATATCACGGATTTACAGCTTAGATTAGTAATCAGTTTGAGTCACGAGATCATTACTGCGGAACTTATGGCAACCTTGACTACCATTTAAAAAGGTGTTTTAAGACACCTAATAATAACTAATTTTTCACACCTAAATATTACGGATTCACAGCTTAGATTAGTAATCAGCTTGAGCCACGTGATCATCACCAAGAAAGTTATGATAACTTTGAAACCATTCAAAAGAGGTGTGTAAGACACCTCAAAATTACTAATTTAATACAACCAGAGATTCATGGACAGAACCATAAGACGCTTAGCCGGTGTAAGTAAAGTGATTATTGCCATCAACCTTGGATAACCTGTGAAACCAATCGATAAAGGTGCTTAAAATACCAAATAATGATTTATTTATCACCACCATCGGTTAACGGATAAAAAAACTCGTTGCTTGGTCAAGTGGTTATTTGGTCATAAATATAGGTAAGTGGAATCACGTTTCCCCACACACAAAAAATGGAACTAAGTATGGTGAGTAAAAATCGTAGCTCACTCATTCAGTCGAGAGAATATATCTAATAAATGCATTATTTTACACCTTTGGTGAATACACCACCTTTCTTTTAGTGAAATTTTACACACATGATATTTAAAACGAGTATGTGACCCGATAATTTTCTCGATGAGTCTTTTTACTCATTAAAGTACATGTAAGTACATATTGGATGAGTATTCTCAAACTTTAGTGACCGAATGAGTTAAAATATTCACAAGTGTGTAAAGTGGCTTTTTGCTCCCTAATATGTCACAGACTCTTTATTCGTTGGATGAGTAAAAAAACCAACAACCTCAGCCTCTTCGAAGCTGTACTCGTCTTAGGAGCTATCTTACTCTTTGCATGCGTGTAAATATTTCGCTGATGAATATTCGTACGCGTTCGTGATCGTACGTACGTACCCGATCGTCACGTTTTTTAGCGGCCGACAAGCCACAGAATAAGTGTAAGTAGATTTGATTTTTCTTAATTTTGAATCAGTTAGTAGTAAGGGGATCCCTTGAATTTTATTCAGACTTTTTCTAAAACAAGTTAAGGCTACCGATTAGATATAGAATCTAGATCTAGTGCTGAAATTTTGAAGCTCTTCTTGTGCACGACCGAAGTGTATGGAGTGCATGGCGAAGGACTTCCATTTTTACAGTGACAAACATACAAACTCACAATTTTACTTCATAATTCTCGTTCGAGGATATATGAGAACCCGCCCGCGCATGCAATTTTTCTTAGTGCAATACACTAGGATTTCGTCGCACAGAATCCGTCGAAATCTCCGCAATCAAACGTTATTCGATTTATATTTGATAAACATTTGTTGATTGGAAATTGGTCTTTATTACTACACGTCAATCGTGTGAATCATTTGTGAATCATCTTGGTGGTTTTTTATCGTATTTCTCGACATGGAAATACATAGTTTTCAGGCGCGGATCTACGGGGGGGGGGGTTTAGGGGGTTTAAACCCCCCCCCCCCTTGGGCGGCCCAGAAAAAAAAAAGAAAAAAAAAGGGAAAAAAAAGAAAAAAAGAAAGAAAAAAAGAAAGAAAAAAAGAAAGAAAAAAAGAAAGAAAAAAAGAAAGAAAAAAAGAAAGAAAAAAAGAAAGAAAAAAAGAAAGAAAAAAAAGAACGCACGCTGGAGAGAAACCCTTTCAAGTGCAAATATTGTGAGAAGATATTCAACTCATCTGGTAACTTAACCAAACACATGATAACTCTGGATATAACTGTGTATTAAACTGTTACTTGATTTAAAAAGACGTTATCATGCACTGCTTTTTATGGTCTCCATTGTGTTAATAGATGCCAGGAAAACATCACTTACGGGGTTCAAATAAACACCCCAAAAAAAATCGGCTCGCCGCTTCGCGGCTCGTGGACGATGCTCTGCATCGTCATTATTTTGGTCAAACCCCCCCCCCCCCCTTAGCAAAAAGCTAGATCCGCCCCTGGTTTTGACGCTACTGTGACCGGCACCACTGACAGCACCACTGCCGACAGCTCCGACGCGGCCGGGAAGGATCAGCGGCAGAAAAAGGGCTGTAAGAATTACGGCGATATAACCTGATTGACTGAGTAATTGAAGCATTACTCACTAGTTGAGTTGGAGCGATTTACCCACAACATTAGGTTAAATAACTCACTTATTTAAAATACTCATTTGCCATGTCACTATAATGTCAATTTACCAAAACTCATTCCTGTGCGTTATTAAACAATGTAATGAGTTAATTCATTCAGTTAAGTGTGTCACTATAAGTGTCAAAATTTATTTGTCTATTTGAGTAATATTACCCAAATATTTTTTTTGTGTGCAGTCGCGTGATAAATTGGTGGTTTTTAGGTGAGATGAAAACGTGAACAGTAGAGCCTTTTTTTTTAATGAAGGCACGTGTCGATAACGTTTAAATCTAGTTCAAAAGGCACCATTCTTTAAAATCACTTAAAATACACTCCCAAAATGGGTCATTTTTTAGTGTTTTGTTTATTGGGAATACAAGTATTTTATCTCGGTTTTAGCCGAGCAGCCTTAAAGGTAATACAAAGTTTTGGGTGGATAGTGATTCTTTACAATTTTGATATATTTGGAAGCCCCTGTGGATGTATTAAAAGTACTAGAAAATTTAGCCCCTAAAACACTTCTGCTTTCGAGAAAAATTGAATATAAAAATTTACCGGTGCTCCCGGTAAATTCTGATAAATTTCAAATAGCGACTACGGCCGTACAATGATAGCTGCGACCATGGAAATCTCAGAATATGTAGTTGTGATATATAATTTCCAAACGGGAATAGCTAATCGGTCGATTTTAGTCAAGAACATCGTTTTATAGCTTAATTAATATCTTGACCTTGAGAGGGAGCTATACAACTTAAAGAGTTATTATTTACAATTTCATAACTTTAGACTCGATTTCAACCGCGACAACGATCACTGAATATTGTAGGATCGCATATGCTTCCAATATTTTCATTTGAACCAAATTCATGACCCCATACTAAAACTTTGTATTACCTTTAATAAAGCGCTCAAGCATCTAATGAACTTTTTTTCTACCAGGTACCCATTTACCTCACCTGGGTGAAGAGTGGCTAATGTTGACTGAAGTTTTGCCACAGGACGTTAATGCTAGAGATGGAACTCGAACCCCGTACCTTATGATCCACAGTCTAGTGACTGTAGTATTGATGAAGATAATGAGAGTGAACATGATAACAATAAAGTACTGAAAAGTAAATTGTAGTTCGGATTCGCAATCGTAATTATCAATATTATGTATATTTCACTCTTATTTGGTTGAATAATTCTTTATCAAGTCCCCGCACTTAAAATCGCTTGCTGGGATGGGCAGCATCAAACTTGTAGGCCTGTAACGTTCAACTTACAGCTTGTTACCGATAAATACTTTGTGGCTGCTTTTCGCATCTTCACATCACTGATGATCAAAACACCAACTTTGCATAACCACAACAGCGTTGGTATGTCATACGCAAATACAACTGCTTTATAGCTCACATTGCCTGGCTGAAAGAAGAAAATACAAGTAAGTATGCTCGTCGAAATAAGTAGAATTGAAGCTGTGTTTAGAAGGTACAGAACGTTTAGAAGGCCTCTGCGTTTAACACGGTTCCGATCACGTTCGGCTCGAGTTTCCTTTTTACTTTGGTCAGGTTGAGTAGGAACCATCACCGCTACCCGACGATTTGACCTAGCCTGTTTCACGGCCACGGCAATGAGTGCAAAGTTTAGTAGGACTGTTGCGACGATGGGTAAAGAGAAATCGAGTAGGATGAAAACGGTGTAGAGAAAAAAGCCAGATGTGGTGATTCTGGTAGCAGATCGCAAAATACCAGATGCAGAACAACGACTCAAGTCCGCAAATGGAAAACCCTCGAAGGGTAAAAAACCAATTACCCATAGGGAGAGAATCCCGCCTGCAACTAGAAACACAATCACTCGACGCTTTGTCACCATGCTGTAGTACCTCAAAGGATACTTGATGAAGAGGAATTTATTCAAAGCAACTGCACATAATATCCAGGCAGACACTTGAAAACTAAAGAAACACGTGGACGCAAGCGTCATGCATGCATCAGCATTGATATGAATATACTGGCCCAAAATGAATGCAGAATTTAAGACGTTGTATAAGAGTGACAACACGATATCTTGATAAGCGAGAAGTTTGTAGAGATATTTGTCGATCTGGATGAAATCGATGTCGCGATCACTTGCAAGGACTGCGACGATGAAAATGTTGAGAGCCACTTCGATCACGAAAGAGGACTGCAAGCTGAACAGTCGAGCTACATCAACGTTGGTGATGGGAGAACTTTCTTCCTGTCCACCAGAATAATTCGAGCTGTTGGTTATTGCATTCATGATATTGTCTATCTTGATATGACTGCTTGAAGATATATGGAACAAATCCGCAAGGCTCTCCAATTCGTCTAAAGGCCCTATTGACTTCGATTACATTTTTGTACATATACAGTTCTGCATTATTTATATAGTTCTTATTTGGATAACGTGCTGACAAATGTTACCTTTAAATAATACACAAAGTAGTCTGCTTCTTGCAAGCAAATGTAAAATCATCAGGCTTAGATGAAGATATCTGTGAACTTTAGCCGAGGAAACACGCCGTCAAAACTGATAAAATCTTTAGGTTCAGACAAAGATATTGATAAAAATAGGGCAAAAGAATTATCTATCTACAATATCAAATCGCTAGGAATTCTTTACGGTTAGATATACAGTTCTATCCTTTCTTTAATCCTCCCTCGCAAGTGGGATGCGACTGATATCAAGGTTTTGTCATTACTAGATTTTTCCCCCCAATGAATTGTTTTCGTGATGTGGACTCATCACGTTGATGTAGTTGCCATGACGCCAACCGAAATAAAATTAAAATATTTGCTGATGGATGTAACTTTGAAGCGTTGGTCAATCCTCTTGTCAAACTTAGAGGTTTACTGTGAGAAGAGATGAAAAGGGCAATCTGGTTTAATTAAACACATGCATTGACTTGAGCTTGATGAGGGTGATGTTCATGCGTATTTGAGAGTCACCAACATGTCTTTCACTTCAATTATCTGTTTAAACTAATCACTCCAACGACACAGCAATAGGCTCATCACCAAGTTGACAGACTAATGAATACAATGACTAATGACTAATGACTAATGAGCTCTTGTAGCGCAGTAGAATATATACCTAATGTTGGATAGTTTCTGCGCTCTATAAATGTATTATTATTATTATTATTATTATCTAGAGTATCATGATGTAGATTGTTTGACAGAATTGAACTTAAATTTACTTTTCTGCTTAATGAGCGATCAGACATATTCATGTCATACTCAATGAGTTACATGTATTTTCAAGTAAGTGACGTACATATCACGAATCAGCAAATATCGTGTTAAAGGAGAATGAAACCCAACAGACATTAGCTGATATTCTTATTCAAAACAGCTTTGTTTATTAAAGATAATGATGTCAGCGAAGTACACTTTGTGATGTGCCCACTAAGCTTCATATTTTGGCACTTTCCTGTGAAATGCAGCTATAACAAAGGTTCCCTAATAATAGACCATTTCGGTAATGCATTCAAATGAATGGATATTTCTCTTAACATTATTGTGACAAGATATTTGATTCAGGTGTTTTAAACAGCAAGCACTATCGTTCGTTAAGCAACATTTTGCGTGCATAATTTGGTGCTTGGTCAGGCAAAGCAGGAAATTGCAGTGGAAAAACATGTTGGCGACTCTCAAATATGCATGAACATCACCCTCATCAAACTTAAGTCAACGTGTAAACCAGATATCCTTTTCATCTCTTCTCACAATAAACATCTAAGTTTGACACGAGTATTGGCCAACGCTTCAAAGTTGCATCCATCAGTAAGTGTTTTCATTTTATTTCGGTTGGCGTCATGGCAACTACATCAACGTGATGAGTCCACATCACGAAAACAATTATTTTGGTAAAACAAATTTAGTAATGACAAAACATTGATTTCCGAGACATCCCACTTGGATTGAAGAAAGAATAGAACTGTATATCTAACCGTAAAGAATTTAATCAATCGTACGGAACATTCGTTAGTCTGCATCGATATCATCATTTGAACCTGACGATTTAATAATTTACGTTCGTCTGTTTCTTCGTCTGATATTACATATTCACTGAAACCTATCCATTTTAACAGCTTGAATAGTATGTTTCTTCGTCACATTTGCACATTAATTGTACAGTCTTTTAATCCTAGCGATTTAATATTGTCGATAGATAATTCTTTTGCCCGATGTTTATCAATATCTTCATCTGAACCTAAAGATTTTATCAGCTTTGACGGCATGTTTCCTCGGCTAAAATTTACAGATATCTTCATCTAAACCTAAGGATTTTACATTTGCTTGCAAGAAGCAGACTTATTTGTGTATTTCTTAAAGGTAACATTTGTCAGCACGTTATCCAAATAAGAACTATATAAATAATGCACAACTGTATATGTACAAAAACGTAATCGAAGTCATTAGGGCCTTTAGACTATTTGGAGAGCCTTGCGGATTTGTTCCATACATCTTCTAGCAGTCATATCAAGTTAGACAATAACATGGATGCAATAACCAACAGCTCAAATTATTCTGCTGGACAGGATGAAAGTTCAACCATCAACCACGTCGATGTAGCTCGACTGTTCATCTTGCAGTCTTTTTTCGTGATCGAAGTGGCTCTAAATATTTTCATCGTCGCAGTCCTTGCAAGTGATCGCGACATCGATTTCATTCAGATCGACAAATATCTCTACAAATTTCTCGCTTATCAAGATATCGTGTTGTCACTCGTATACAACGTCTTCAGTTCTGCATTCATTTTGGGCCAGTATTTTCATATCGATGCTGATGCCTGCCTGACGCTTGCGTCCACGTGTTTCTTTTGTTTTCAACTGTCTGCCTGGATATTATGTGCAGTTGCTTTAAATAAATTCCTCTTCATCAAGTATCCTTTGAGGTCAGGGGCGGCCGAGCGACTTCCAAAGTGGGGGGGGGGGGGGGGGGCACCAACAAAAAAAGGCACTTTCTGGGGAAAAAGGGCACCTACAGTGGTAAATCTCAAAGCGAAAATATACCATTTTTTAGACATTGGTATATATACCCCTACATTGTGATTACATTATCAGGGATGATTTCAATATTTGTTTCTCTTCATACATCATACAATATATCGCTTAAGCATCATACTTTACAGTTGGGTGTGATGTCTGAATATGCATTTACGAGCGAGCGAAGCGAGCGAGAAAAAATTTTAAGATCTGTAAGGTCGCAGTGCGAAAAATTACATCTTATAAAGAGGAAAAAAGCCAATCGTGATGGGGTTGTTTCAGTGATCGATACGAATTCATTTTATTAAGTCGATCAAGTAGATTGATTATATTTATGTTTAGCGCCATCTGGAGGCTACTAAATTCATGTGAAGAAATGGCACCCTTTTTGATATCCAGTGGATAAAATCTGTTAATATTGGAGGCATCCTTGTGTAATATCGATGTTAGATGCACTTAAGAAGGCAGAATGAAGGTATGTAATGATGATATGTGATGAATGTTGTATATAAATGCAGCAATGATGCGATATTCTATGATTAAGTACCTTTCATTCGCACCTAATTATTCGTTGTGTACATTACATGGATGTAACTTACATTGCACAGTAGCCGAGACGGTCGGCTCACATATCGAATGTTATTGTTATGTAATGTACACTACGGCATGCGAATGAAAGGTACACGTATGCAAGAATGTAAACAAAGATTTGCCTAGTTTGAGTTAATGTACAGAGATACTTGGGGTGCATAATAAGAGAAAGTTGTTATATGATTTATACAAGTTTATATTGATAATTATTAGATGGTTTAGTTATAAAGATACATGCTGTAATTATGAACAGAAGTGATACAAAGGATGTATGTCAGAAGTCTGACTTAATTCAATTAAGCATACATGTACTGTTAGTCACCAGGTTTCTCTAAGCATATGTATATTCATGAACAGTTGATTTATGATCCGTTCAATCTATTTTCATTTGTGCAGTTTTTACGGAGCATTTGGAGCAACGAGAGAATTGGAACAATAAAGAAACGACCAATAACAAAGATAAAGATGCTTCCGCTACAAGGGTTATAAGCATATTTTCATAACGGAAGACTGAAAAGGCCTTTGATAAGTAACATAATTATATCTTCTTTAAATGCGTGCGAGCTCAGCGAGCGAACTTTGGGGGAAATTGCTCTTAGTCGCTTTAAATAAGGGGCACGTTTATGAAAAGGGGACAATTATCGAAAGGGATAAGACACTTATTAGAAAAGAAAAGGAGCACGTGTCAAAGTACAAAGGATAATTATAAGAGGTGAAAATGAGGCATTTTTTCACCTGAAAAGAGGCACTCACCAGTGATGAAAAAAAGGCGTTAACGAAAATGGGAAATAGGCATTTTTTGACGGAAAAGGGGCACCCATCAGATTTTGATAGGGGCATTTATAAGAGGTGAAAAGGGGATAGGTCCCTTATTAGAACGGAAAAGGGGCACGTATCATTATCAAAAGGGGAATTATCAGAGGTGAAAAGGGGCACTGACCAGATATGAAAAGGGGCACTTATAATAAAGGAAAATGTGCATTTGTTGAATGAAAAGGGGGCACCGTTCAGATGTTAAAAAGGGCAGTTATGGGAAGGGGCTCTTTCTTTTTAATGGGGGCACTTATAAGGAAAAGGGGGCACTTATTAGAAAGGGAGAGGGGTAGTTATAAGAAGGGGAAGGAGCTCTCTCTTTTTAATGGGGCACTTATCATAAGGAAAAGGGGCACTTATTAGAAAATAAAAGAGGCACATGTTAAAATGAAAGGTGTGCTCATCCGAGTTTAAAAAAGGGGTAGTTATTAAAAGGAGAAGGGGCACTTCTTACAAAGGAAAAAAAGGGGCAGTTGTCAAAGTAAAAGGAGCACCTCTCAGTTTTTAATAGGGCAATTATCAAAGGTGAAGGAGGCACTTATCAAAAGTGAAAAGGGGCACTTCTCGTACCTGAAAAGAGGCACTTACTAGAGATTAAAAAGAGCATTTATTCAAGATAATTTCAAGATTTATGAGAATGGAAAATTGACACTTATTGCAAAGGAAAATGGGAACATGTCGATGGAAAAGAGGCACGTGTCAAAAATAAAAAGGGCACTCGTCGGAGGTGAAAAGGGGGAAGGGGCACTTTTACTAAGTAATAGGGGCACTTGTCAAAGTAAAAGGGGCACTTCTTACAAAATAAAAGGGGCACTTTTCCTATGTAAAAAGGGGCACTTTTGGAGTATCTGAAAAAGTGGGGGGCACTGTGCCCCCCCCCCCCTGCCCCCGGGAGGGCCGCCTCTGTTTGAGGTACTACAGCATGGTGACAAAGCGGCGAGTGATGGGGTTTCTCGTTGCAGGCGGGATTCTCTCCCTAGGTGTAATTGCAAACTAAGGACTCATTATTTACCTTAATGGGTACTAGATGAAGATGAACTTGTTCAAAGCGATGGTAAACAGCATCCAAGCAGACAAATTATAGCCTAGCAGATTCAGGAATGTCAGGCAAACTTCCTCGCTTGTGTTAACAAATCTTCTGGACAATCTGTATATAATTGCAAAAGTACGATAGAGAATGGCAAATACGATATCAACGGATGCGAGGCTCTGGTACAGTATTTGTCCAATCTGCGTTGACTCGAGATCTCGTTCACGCACTAGAACGGCGATGATGAAACTGTTCAAAGTCACGAAATAAACTGACTTGCTAATAAGGAATAAGAACTCAACGGTATTCAGAACTGGAGGATCAGCTTCAGTTCCATTAGGTATGTGGGAGACAGTTTCGGCCATTCTAAAGCTTTGTCTTGTTAAAGTTGGTAACTTCGGCCAGGTCATCGGTAAATGAGAATGGTCGCCGCCAAAAAATCAGTGTGCGAGATGGTGATCGGTCCCCTCGAATTACTTGTAAAGACCTGGAGTGTCAGATAATTAGGCCAAAGGAAATGAGGTCAGGTCCAGCCAGGAAAAGTGTATCAACAATGACCGTTGACCGTGAAGTCTATTTTCTGCCTAAGTTTTCCCCATGCGCGAAAGTAATCGTTGGTAAATGTTTAACTCCGAAGGGAGTCAGAACGACTCGTAAACGGGTGACATCCATTTAGTGTTTGTGTCTTTAAATGACGAACAAAGTCACAGTCGCTACATGTATGGAAACTACATGTATTTAACTATGATCACAAGATAGTATAGGTATAATATTCACATTGCTATATATAATAGAATGGAAATAAGGAAGCTGAAAAAATAATAGATACATAGGAGTAAAGTTTACATGTCAAATAGAAGAAACAACAGCGGATCGATATCGAGGTATCACATGGGGCAGCGTTACGCGTTACCCACGTCAAATTCCTCCCATCATAATGCGTGTGCCCCCGCCACCCCCCCCCCCCCGACATATTGAAGACGTTTTTTTGTTTGGAGGGGGGGGGGGTCTGATATTTGTAGACATACCTCTACCCTAAGCAATCTTGGATGCAAGTGAGAAAAGAACTAATGCTCTTTTTGCGTTTTTGACTCAAATAGTCTTGATGTCTAATTTTCCATTATGAATATTTTCCCGCGTCATCTACGAATTATCGCAATTTTGCTAGAAATGAGGCATTTCTCTCTCTCTCTCTCTCTCTCTCTCTCTCCTTTTCTTCATCTCTCTCTCTTTCTCTCTTCTCTCTCTCTCTCTCTTCTCTCTCTCTCTCTCTCTCTTGTTCTCTCTCTCTTTCTTCATCTTCCTCTTTCTCTCTCTCGCTCTCTCTCTCTTCATCTCTCTCTTTTACTCTCTCTTCGGGGTTTGAGGTAGGATCAAGAGTTATACGTAGTTGAAACAGTTTTTGTTTTCATTTCCAAGCTGGATCTAGGGCATATAATTTTCCTTTGGAATAGGAGAGGGCCGCTGGCTCAATCGTTCGTCGAAAAAAAAGTTCATTTTTGTGTGTGTAGAATTTGACTTCTGTTACTGTTCATTGTGTTTTTTTGTTACGTACATGTATATGTTGGTGCTGCATGGGGGCTCTTCGTGTCAAGGCTATGACACTTTTGTCAAAACAACCTTTGAAAAATATTGCCTTGAATGATTAATCATTGTCCTTTTTCTTTTGCACTCAATGCCATGAGATATATGCCCTCTACCACAGGGGCGGATACAATTGATATTCCTACAATTTACTGAAAATAAAAAATATAATGATAAAGGTCATTCGTATTTGTTAAGCCCTTTTACGGGTAGGCTGTGATGTATAACCATAGGCATCCTGGAAGAAGATTAAATTGTTGTTAAGAAATTTCAGTTGATTTCACTTGGTTGATTCTTGTTCGAACTATGAAGCTGAGAGAGATAGAAGTTGTTATTCCCATAACGACCTTGCATTAGTATTAATATTTGTCCGCCCCCACTCAGTGTTATTTAGGGTACGCATATGCGTGTTCCCAGCACCCCCCCCCCCCCCTTTCAGCAAAAGTCCGGTGTGTAAAGTCAATACGGGTCGACCTTTTTCTTTTGTTATACGAGCCTTTTTCAGCACCCCCCCCCCCCCCCCTTTCAGCGAAAGTCCGTCCGGTGTGTAAAGTCAATACGGGTAGACCTTTTTCTTTTGTTACGAGCCGGGGAGTTTGGGAACACGCATGGTATCCCTCCGTTTACGGAGTGGGGGGTGGGGATATTTGTTCAACGTCTCTACCATGTTATTTGAACAATATATGATTATGACAAGAAACGGCACTCTGGTACTATTATCGTCACCGTGAAACCAACTGAAATTTCTTTAACAATAATTGAATATTTTTCCTGGAAGCCAAACGTTCGATTTTTTTTCTCCAATCAAATAGCATTGTAAAGGCGGTGACAAAAAAGAATAGTAATAATACTTCGTCGTTAGCAATGAGAATAACAATTTTTATAAGATGATGACCTGGATCCTAATCAAACGGGTTAGTTGAGAGCGTACATGTGACCAGGTATTTATTTTGCCTAACACGTAATTTTGATTATGAACGGTCAAATCAAATGCTAATGACTGTTCATTAGTAACATCATGTTATAAAACAACATTTTATCAAATAAATAAAACATAATCTTATAAAACAAATAATACACATCGTTTTGTTCAGGCATTATCATTCTATCACTCCCTCTTTCTGTCTTTCCTTATGTTATTCTTTGTTTTTATCATTCTATCACTTTCTCTTTCTGTCTTTCCTCATGTGAAATGTTTTTATCATTCTATCCTTTTCTCTTTCTGTCTTTCCTTATGTTATTCTTTGTTTCTTCCTTCTATAACCTTCTCTTTCCGTCTTTCCTTATGTTATTCTTTGTTTCTTCCTTCTATAACCTCTCTTTCTGTCTTTCCTTATGTTATTCTTTGTTTCTTCCTTCTTTCATCTTCTCTTATGTTATTCTTTGTTTCTTCCTTCTTTCATCTTCTCTTATGTTATTCTTTGTTTTTATCATTCTATCACTCTCTTTTTCTGTCTTTCCTTATGTTATTCTTTTTTTGTTATCCTTCTATCGCTTTCTCTTTCTGTCTTTCCTTATGTTATTCTTTGTTTTTATCATTCTATCACTTTCTCTTTCTATCTTTCCTTATGTTATTCTTTGTTTCTTCCTTCTATGACCTTCTCTTATGTTATTCTTTGTTTTTATCATTCTATCACTTTCTCTTTCTATCTTTCTGGAGTCCGCCCCAACATCAGCTCGTGAAAAGGCGACGTGAGGCCGGCCCATGTGTAGACGCAAAATTGCGGGCCCGAGATCATGTGTAACAGGGGTTTGATGATCTCGAGGCGGAATCGGCTTTAATAGAAATTGTCGCGAGTCCTGAAATTTCAATCGATTTCGGTCGATATTTAAAGTAGTTTATTTCTGTCTGGGAACAGACCAAGGTTTCCAGTTGTTGAGCGGAATGACCACGCCACTTTATCACATGATATGATTTGCATCATAATGTCCATCAGGACCTACTCACTGAGTGAGAGATGTGTGCTATTTTGATTGGTTGGTTATAGCTATAATTATATGTATGTTCCTCTGGTTTCCTTTTTGGACCACATGATCCAACTGACTTGCATCAGGTACATGTACCTGCTCGGTGTCATTTCATACGGATTATTGGCCACTTGTACATGAAAATTTGATGGAACGAAGCACATTAGTGCAAAGGAAATCTGCGTTTAATTGATTTCTAGATCATTTTCTTCGACACACTACATTTTTTGGCATCTGTCAAACCGGATTCATGAGCCAGAAATCTCTCCTCTTATCTTGCGAAAGAGACATTGTAAAAGCCTGTATAACGTGTTCTAGGAGAGACCTCTCATGTCACTTGTTGGCAGTTACTTTTATTTGAACTGTGTAAGCTCAAGGAGGTAATAACTCCTTGGTAATATTATGCGTGGATCCTTTTAGCTTAATTGGCTATAATTGATATTATATGTGGAAGAGACTCAACGCCTCATTCCACGATTCAATTCGCATTTAGCAGGATCTAGGCGAACAGTGAGTATAATACATATTGTATCATGTTTGACTTGTTACCTCTAAATTGTGTTGATCCAAGCAATATTGCCAATAGCCACTATGTAAGCTCATCGGAAGAGAGTTACATACAATCCATTAATATATTGCAGAAACCCGAATCCTTATTAAATATCATAAACAATTTGACTAAGTATTATTAGAATAATTAGAAGGTGGACTATATCCACATTAGCATGTCTAAACCCAAGAGGCGGCAGGCCCGGGGTGAGGCAGGGGGCACAGCCCTCCTCATGTTTTGAAGTATCCCTTAAGTGCCCCTTTTTACATAGGAAAAGTGCTCCCTTTTACTTCAGATAAGTACCCCTTTATAATAGGTGCCCGTTCCACATTCTTATAAGTGCCCCTTACCACCTCTGATAAATGCCCCCTTAACCAATGTTTATTTCTCCTTATTTAAATCAGATAGATGCCCTTTTAATTTGTAATAAGTTCCCCGTTTCATTTCTGATTAGTGCCTATTTTCACCTCTGATTAGTGTCTCCTTTTAAACTGACACGTACCCCTTTTTTCTAATAAAAAGCTCTTCCCTTTCTCATAAATGCGCCTATTCTCAAATTTCTGATAAAAAAATGCCTCTATTAAGACCTGATAGGTGCCCCTTTCCTTCGACAAGTGCCCCTATTTATCTCAGGTGGTTGCAACTTTTCAGGTACAAGAAGTATACCCCTATATACCTATGATAAGCGCCCCTTCACTTATAATTGTATCTTTTCAAATCTGAGAGGTGTCCCTTATATTTTTGACAAGTATCTCTTTTCTTTAGTATGCCCCCCTTTCGTTCTTTAATAAGTGCCCCTTTCCATCTCCGGTGAGTGCCCTTATTCAAATTTGAAATAAGGACCACTTTTAATATCTGATAAATGCTCCTTCTTTTTTTAAACGTGCCCCCTTATAAGTGCCATTCTTTTTATTATAATTGCCACGTTTCCTTTGTAAAAGTGCCCATTTTCCGTTCTCATAAGTGCTATTTTTCATATCTGTGGTGAGTGCCCCTTATCAGGCGCGAGAAGTACCCCTTTTGCCCCACAGATAATTTCGCTTTTTATTTTGAAACGTGCTCCTTTTCTTTTCTAATAAGTATCCTTTTCCCTTTGGATGAATGCTCCTTTTTCCCATCCCTACTTAATGTATTCCTATATAATTTCCCTTACAAAAAAAGAAGATTATTATGAATTAAAACATCCCTTGGCCAGGTAAGGCAATCTTCTCTTCTCTCCTAAATCACGCGCATGAATTCTCGCCTTCCTATTTCCGTTTCCTATTCTCTCTTAAAGTGCGAACTTTCTTTTTATTCGCTCCCTATGACTCTACTTTTCATCAAACAACTAGGTGAAATGAAAAGAGTGTCATCACTGGCGTACTGATGGGTGGTGGGGGGGGGGGGGCTTGAGGGGCAGTGGACCCCCAAATAAAATTCAAACCTGGTTTATTTCTAATTCGATACCAGTGATTAACAAATGTTGCTGAAATGACATGATTTTCCGGGTTCCCCTTCATTTTAGCCCATTAGGCCAGAGGCGGCGCTCCCGGTGGGGGGGGGGGGGGGCACTGTGACACCCACTTTTTAAGGTACCCACAAAGAGCCCAAGTGCACCCTTTTTTAAAATCTAATAACTGTCTTTTTCCTCTCTTTTCATCTCTGGTGAGTACGTCTTTTCAGGTGCGAGAAATTACCCGTGTCACTTCATTTTGCCCATTTTTACTTTGACTCGTGCCCCTTTTCCTTTTTAATGAGTTTATTTTTCCCTTCTCAATAAGAACCTCCTTCACTTTCTCTTTATTGCCAGTTTTTACTTCGGATAAGTGCCCCTTTTCCTTTTGTATATGAGCCCCTCCCCCTTTTCGACTTATACCCCTTTTAGCATCTGATAGGTGCCCTTCTCCTCCAATAGATTCCCCATTTCCATTCTCACAAGTGCCTCTTTTCATTTCTGTTGAGGGTCCCTTTTCAGGTGCAAGAAGTGCCATTTTCACCTCTGAAGGCTCTGATAATTGCTCTTTTCTTTTCGAATAACTGTCCTTTTCCCTTTAGATGAGTGACTACTTTTCAGTTTTCCTTTCTCCATAACATGCACCCCTAATTCAAGGTATAATTCCCTAATTCCCTAATTCCCTAGACCCTAATTCCAGTATTTTGACGCGTTTCTTTTTTCTTTTTTTCTTCTTCAAAATGGCCGCTCAAAATGGCCGCTCGGTACATTTTCCCTGACAGTCGGGCTATTTTTTAAGATGTCCGCCGGCGTTAAAAAAAAAATCATTTGTGAACAAAATCACTAACTCAAGCTTCCCAATGATATTGGCGGCTTCGAATCTCGGACATTAAAGGTACATTGTGACAGCACACCTGTAGATTCTATTGTGCAACCTTAGAAAACGGCAGCTGCTTGGCATAATTTGTTGCCGGTTGGAACTCCAGCTTACGGCCCCCAAAAAGGAAGCGGACTGGGACGCTCAACATGAATATTTTTTTGTAACGGCCTTACATTGTATAATAGCAGTTTTAATATGTGAAAAAAAGTAAAATGTTACAATCCTAAAAACTGCAATTTGACACTTTTCCGATTATTTCCGGCTCACGAAAATAAAAAGTGAATTTGTTCATGTACAGTTCCTTATGATGTTATATGTCAGATTAGTGCCCACCCATGCCCAGTCGAGTAATTTTGATTATTATTTCAGGAAATGATGCTCCATCCATTTCCTTTCGCTTGCCTCCTGTAAAGGTAAGCACTGTGTGCTGCTCGTATCATCAGACGAGTGGTAGCGAAAAGTAATTATCATTAAAAAAGCATATTTCCCTTTGAAAGTGGCCTGTTAGTTTGCAGCTAGGCAGAAACCTTTTTGTCTACGTATCTGCAAGGACGATCCAGTTAATAAGCACATGCCTGACATATTTTCTCCTGGCGGCTTCGAAGATGGTACAAAGGGAATGAGCTAGATATGACTCCATCTCTTAAAACTCCTTGGTCATACTTTCTATCAGGTTTTATCCTGCATGGAAGATTCAAGACTCATTGTTGGCGTGGATGTAGGAGGGACTTACACAGATGCCGTGTGCCTTCGTGAGAGTCACGTGGTGGGCGTGGTCAAGGAACCAACGACTCGGGACGTGACAGGGGGCGTGAAACACTCCATCCAAAGCCTCATCAGATTACTCCAGGAACAAGGTATACAATCATGTACTAATACTCCCTAGTTCAATTTGATCTTTGTGCTTGATTTGTTCTCCCCATTCAACTCGCTTTGCATGCAACAGACCGTTTCCATGATGTAATCGAATGTTATGCACAAATCTTTGTTAAATATTGAGTGCCTCGTTACAAAAATGAATTCCCTCACTAAAGTGTGAGTCAAAAAATATTTTACACCTAAACAAATGTTAATTATTCCACAAAAAAATCATCTATGAACAGGGAATCATACATCTTATGAAAGAGTGTTTTATTTGTGTGATATGTGTTCACGCTTGGATGACCAGGAGACATCGTATAAGAGAGCGCAAAAATAAACTTGTATTAATTCGGTCTTCGCAGATCCAAATATCATCCCTAACAAAATTAAACATGCCACACATAACAAAGATAAAATATCAAAGAACATTTGGGCGTGTGTGTGTGTGTGTGTTTGACATTGCTTCTGCAAAAAGCATATGCAATGCATCTCATTTTATACATTCAATACTTTCTCTTACATTAGATACTTTTGCGCAAGTCGTTTTTTTTTTGTTGCACTCTCGCAAACAATGCCTCCTGTTCATCCAAGCAAGAACACATGCCACACAAAAATGATACCAAACGATTCGGGATATAACACTCTTTCAAAACATGTATGATAACCTTTCGTTCATAACTGAATTTTAAAATAAATGACAATTTTCAGAGTGTAAACTTATTTTTTACTCACACGGTATAGTTTTAAATAATTGTATTTGAAAAGTCAGAATGAAAATTTCAAACATTACGGCCCGAATTCACAAAGGAGGTTTGTGTACGTCATATGACGCTTTTGACGCGTTTGTTACAAATCTGGTTTGTAAAAAACAAAAGGAGGTTTGTCGAAACAAAAGTGAATTCGGGCCTACATGTTGATAGTTAGGACAAGCCAAGTTTGTCCGTTCTGACTCTTCAAATACAATTATTTGCGTATCACTAACGGGGCAATTACCCCCTGGACAATCACTCCTCCCCCCCCCCGAAAATTAACCCCCGGAAAGGCTGGTATAACAAAAGAAAAAGGTCGACCCGTGTTGACTTTACACACCGGACTTTTGCTGAAAAGGGGGGGGGGGGGTCCGCTGGGAACACGCATAATTATGCGTACCCTAAATAACACTGAGTGGGGGGGGGGCGGGACTTAAAGCTGGTCTTTACTTGCTTTTGGCCAAAAAAAAATAGAAATGTATTTACGATTCCTTTCCACTTTTTTCTCCATTTTCAAACAAGGTCAATCAACTAACTTTCGTCAGGTGAACATCGGAACCACTCATTTTGTGAATGCAGTGTTGCAGCGGCGTCACTTGACCCGTGTAGCCATCATAAGGTTATGCGGGACCGCCTCCCGAGCTCTTGAACCATGTATCGAGTTCCCAGATGACCTCAAGCAGGTAATGACCTTTAACCTATTACCCTTGCTAACCAAGATCAAGCCATATGGGTACAATTGCCCGAGATAGATAGATAGATATTGTATGCAATAATTATTTTCTTTGTAATCATTGCTGCATTCATCTTGTATGAAAAAGAGATTTTTAGGCAAATTGTCATTTCTAGTTCCTAGCCCTCTGTCAAAATTACAGTGAATATTATTATTGTTCATTTTTTATTTTCCTTCATGAATCTTTTTCGGTACCATTTCTATCATATCCCAGACAGTGTATGATTCACATTACTTCTTGAACGGCGGCTTCAACTATGATGGTCAGACGATTACCCGTTTTGACCCAGAGGAGGTTCTGACATGCTTGAATGAACTCCGAGGAAGAGGTATCACAAACATTGTAGTCAGTTGCGTCTTCGCACCCACCAATGGCGACCAAGAAAACCAGGTACCAATAATCTGGTTCTAATATTGAAGTATTAAAGTATTAAAGTATTGAAGTCATTCAATTTATCGAATTATTACATGCATATAGGCCTATGAAATTTGATTGTGTTATTTCCTGCATTGTTCAAGCCTGTGGAGGCAATATACCACTTTATTAACATATTCAAATTAATCCATTTTCTTTCCTGGAGACCTAGTGACGAGTTATTCCATTAACCTGTTATCAATTAATGAACTACAATACTTGGAAACCAGTCTGCATAGATTACGTGTTGTTTTGTCGGGCAAGCTTTCAGGTTATCAAGAACAACCTTTGTTTAAAAAGAATGCATACAATTTGAGAATGTCTATTGGTGCATAGGACAGTAGTTAAACTCGTCAAAACGTTTTGCGTTCTTTAAGTAAATTATATGGCATCACTTTGTAGACCATGCCATATGCTGACGTATTTCCAGATCCCAGATCAGCAAATGGTGCCTTTCGGGAACAAGAATTGTTGTTACTTCAAAGGTTCATTGTTCAAAATATGTAGTTTCCTACTCCAGGTGGTTAATTAATTTGAGAAACAAAATATGAGTTGTCCAATTTGAACATTGAGTGGACCCATGTGTTATGTCTTTACCCTTTACAATACCAAGTTATAACCAATTTTTGTAATATATTCATATACTTATGTCATTTGATTGATAGGAAATATCATCATAATGACATTAAAGGTGAAATTTTAGAAAATCTAATTTTGCGGTCATTTTAATTCTTCTGAATTTCAGGTTAGGGATTTGATAAGAGAACATTACAAGGAGGCAAGCGTGACACTTTCTCATGAGATCGGTAAGACGGGGCTCCTAGAGAGGGAGAACGCCGCCATCTTGAATGAGTCGCTGAAGCCCTTATGCAGAGAGACGATCCATGCATTCCACCAGGCTCTCAGAGAGCTGGACATTCAATGTCCATTCTACATGACGCAAAATGATGGCACGATAATCAGGTGAGTTTTGAGAGATAACATCATTTAAGTCCAACGAACCACTAGTTTAACGCTACTTTTATAAGGATTAGGGTAATAGATACTTTTGGTGATTACGATTACGATTACGATGATGATGATGATGTTGATGGTGGTGACATTGATAATGATCCATGGTGATGATGATAATAGTGATGTGATGGTGATGACATTGATGATAATGATGCATGATGATGATGATGTTGATGGTGGCGACATTGATAATGATCCATGGTGATGATGATAATAGTGATGTGATGGTGATGACATTGATGATAATGATGCATGATGATGATGATGGTGGTGGTGATCGTGATTATGATAGTGATAATAATAAAGATGTGGTGGTAATGATGATAATGATGACGGGGATGGTGATAGTGGTGACATTGAAAATGATCCATTGTGATGATGATGATGATAATAATGATGTTGATGATAATGATACATGATGATGAAGATGCATGATGATGGTGATGATCGTGATAGTGATAATGATAATGATATGGTGGTGATGGTGGTGGTGACAATGAACGTTGTTACGGTACGAAAGTTGTTTTAACTACTCATTGTAGGCCTAAGTTATTATATTTTCTTTTGTTTTAGTTCCGACTTGGCGCTTGATGTACCGGTGCGTACATTTTCAACTGGTTCAACAAACAGCATGAGAGGAGCAGCGCTTTTGTCAGGTACGCGCTGAAAATAAAATTTTCTTTAAAGTGTCCTGGAAGTGGTATCACAGGAAAGACTTAATCCAAAATACGAATACTACAACCTAATCGTTTAACCTAACTCCAGGTGTCCAATGTATATTATACAAAGGACTATGTGATGCAATTTGAAAGAGCCAACAATAAGAAGACAAAAAAACGAAGGAATAATCTCAATTTTAGAGCTTCTACAGTTTTTATGTACCATATTCACATAATTTATTGTTTATTGGCGCCAACGGTCACTGCAGTTGAAGTGATTTATTTTAGCGGAGTTACGCAAGATGGCACCTGAAAGGTGTAGGCCGAGGATTTATTTTTCTTTTAATGCTTCGGTCACAAAGGTTCGTACGAACGATAATTTCGTACGAATCTCCCTGTTTTTCCATTGTCTTCCCGAATTTCCATTGTCTGAAAATCGTTCGTACGGCGTTCGTAGCAGTTTGTGATGGCATTTGTGACCGAGGCTTTAGGTTTACATCTACAGTGAAGTTGCGGTTGATGCACAATATTGTACTCGTGTATACGTCTGAAGAATAAAATAATATGTGATACATTCTGCAATGATTCCACAGGCGTGACGGACAATGCCATTGTCATCGACATCGGTGGGACATCGACCGACGTCGGCTACTTGATGAAAGGTTTCCCGCGGGAGTCGTCGAGCAAGAGCCACATCGCAGGAGTCTCGACCAACTTCAGGATGCCTGATGTTCAGTGCATCAGTCTCGGTGGTGGCTCGCTGGTGCAAGGAGAACATAGGGTGAGGAAGATGCAGGGTATATGGCGAGGACAGGGGCGGACTTGCCATTAGGAGTTTGGGGAGTGTTTTCATTTTGTTCGAGGGCCAATCGATTTGTGGTCTGAAGGCCGGCTGGTGTGAGATGTGAGAAGGTCGGTTAAAATTCCCAAACCAAATTCATTCCCAATCTATTCCTGGGCAGGGGCGTCAATCCTAAGATACAGGAAGATAATTAACCCCGCCTTTATTCCCTCAACTTATAGCTTATAGTTCTGATCAATTATTTTGTATTCCTCTGATTTTCTTTGTTTGTTTTTATAGTGAGTTTATAAAACGTAAGGAGACTACTCATGTTTATCTACAAATTACATTTTGAAGGAATATTTTATTTGTTCTACACTTTTCTTGAACATTATTATTCTACCATTTATTTCCGATTGTGCTTGCATCTTATCCCCAAATTATGTTTAACGATACCTTAACAATTAACCTTCGAGACGCATATCCTTTGACAGTAAATCACAAACAAAAGTGAAGAAAAAAAACCTGAAAAATATCCAAACCAGTTTTGAAGGACGTGCTAGACGAAAATGGTTCCTAACTTCTTTTTCTGACAGGACAACATAGCTGTTGGTCCAAGTAGTGTTGATTATCGTCTGCTTAGTGAGGGTCTTATTTTTGGCGGGAACACTCTCACAGCCACGGATATTGCTGTAGCAGCGGGCCTTGCTAAAATAGAAGGAGACACTGCTAAGGTCAATCAAATTCCCAAGACTATTGTGGACTGTGCTGTGGATAAAATGCACCGAATGGTAGAAGAGGTCATTGATCAAATCAAGGTAACTAGTTTTAATTTATTTTGTACAGTTATACTCTTTCAGGAAAGTTGACCTTTAGGGGGAAAAAATGTAACAGTTTCAAAACTGAGATTCTTCATTGGGTGAATAGATGGAGACCGTCACACACAATTAAGGAAGAAGAACTTGACTGAACTTGAATGAAAAGACAGCGGGGAAAAATTATCGAAAAGTGATGTAATCATTAAACACAATGATAATGACGAAGATGGAACAATGAATATCAATGGAAATGGAATCTAAAAAGAATGGAGACGAAGACAAGAGAAAACTGTGATAAGAGAGATAGGTACTAGAATAGGAATGTCTGTCAGTAATATCACATTACTGTAAAGGCAGACTTTAATAAATTCCAAAATGCAGAAGATAAAACAAATTCTACCTCGTCCAGATGGTTTTGGTAAGACGTTCGTAGTCTATCGTATTATTACAACCATTTTATTTATAGTAATGATTGTCTTTTACCATATTACATTTCAGATCAGTGGTGATAATGTACCAGTCATCGTTGTTGGAGGAGGAAGTATTCTAATCGATGAGAATCGTGGCCTTCGAGGAGCTTCTCGTCTCATAAAACCACCTCATTATCAGGTTCAAATTCTGCTTTTCTCTCAGAATAATTAACAGTTTTTTTGTTACCGTTTATAAATTCATAAATTAATGTGTTAAACATATATAAGTTGATTGCCTATTCAGAGTTTTAATGACAAGGAAATAATTATAATTATAATACGTTGATAACATTATAGTTCCTATCATTTGCAACTGTTTGTTGCAAATGAAACAAAAGGCTCCAGCTACAATAAGCCAGTTCACGGTTGCAGTCTGAGCATGAGCAGATAAAGGTCATTGCAGAACAAATTGTGAAATACACGGAGACGGAACACTGGATACGTGCTCATGAAAGTTATGTAATCATTATTCATTTATGCACAAGCAGAGCACTCCATGATACACAGGTGGAAGTATTCTTTGAAAAGGGGAAACAAAGGCCTTAGCATCTCAATCGCTGTAGGAGGGATTATTTCAAAATGTACAAAGTGGGACATCTTCATGTTTTGAAGATCTGTGGATATTCGGGGTCATTGCAGCCACGTGCTAACCGTGAACTGGTCTATTGCTCCAGGCTTTATTTTTTAACAGATATAGGGTTAGGGTTAAGATTACAATTTAGTAAGGTTAGGTTTAGGGTTAAGGCTAGGTATAATGTTTGGTCTGGGTTGCATTTAGGAATTTGGTTAGTATAGGATATTGGCTGTGGAACAATGTGGGGGGGGGGGAGCATGTTCCTCCAACCGAAATTTCAGTTGGCAACGCAAATGCGTAACGCAAGTAATAATCTTTATTCCTTTAAATCTCTTTTGAAATGACAGTCTGCTAATGCAGTTGGTGCGTCTCTAAGTCAAGTCAGCGGTGCAGTAGACTATGTAGTAAACGTCGCTCAGATCTCACGAGTAGACGCGGTCAGGACCGCGGATGCCAAGGCACGGCGTGCTGCGGTGACAAATGGCACCAAGGAGACCAACGGCACCAATGTGACCAACGGCACCAAGGTGACCAACGGCACCAATGTGACCAATGGCACCAAGGTGACCAACGGCACCAAGGTGGCCAACGGCACCAATGTGACCAACGGCACCAATGTGACAAACGGCACCAAGGTGTCCGCTGTAGAAGTAAGCATGGTTGAATAATTGATGTCTTGTAAATGATCATTATCCTTGTCCTTGTCCTTTGTTTTGATTTTTGTTTGATAACAAAATCGTTCAATTAACAAGCAAGGATTATGGTTTAGCAATTATGGTTAATACCTGGCCCCTTAGAAAAAACAGAGCTATCATATAATATGGCTCCGGATAGACTAATCCAGTTTTCTCTTTTATTGTTGATTTGTATATTTTGTTTAATTTCTTTTTGTTGGGGTATAAATTGTGTATTTTGGGGTTTTTGAGAACCTTCCCTCTCCTTTTAAAGGCCTTTTGAAGACATGTTAGTTGTAAGACCAAATAATATCTTGGTGATCTTGGGAATCGGCAGGTGTGGTTACCGCCATAGAGACTCTGATCTGATATTATTCTGAATTTCTCCCGCCTAGATCACCGAACGTCAGTCAGGCCAAGTCAAAGCCGCGAAGAGTTTAGCGACCACCAATCTCAAGTCACAACGTAGTTTGTACCAAACAGAGAACACACCAATTAGAACCACGGCGGGAGCTCCTCCCTCCAAACAGTCATGTGATGAAGGAAGTGGCCAATCAGGAACAGCGGGACAAAATTCGCCACAGATGACAGCGAATAGAAGTGATATCGATAGCACTGATGAAAAAGGTAAACGCTCTACTATTTTGAAATTTACGTCTATAACTTCTACACATTTAATATTATGTGGTCTTCTACTGCTACTACTACTATTCCCTACTTCTACAATGTTGTTCATTTATCTTTCTCCTACGTCAGATACATCGTTATCTTTTACATATACAGCATCCATGTCTAGTAGTTTAACCTTCACAATTATCAATTTACGAGGACTACTATTTCTAAATTTAACATCACTTCTCACTACTAAAACAACTTCTGCTATTTTTCATTTATCATTCTCAGTTCTACTATATGTAATTCTGAGAAATACTATTACCGACAATCCTTTCTCTATATACTGCGTCTTCTTCTTCTACATCGACTACTTCTACATCTACTACTTTTACATCTACTACTTTTACATCTACTACTTCTTTTTCTGCTACCTTTACGTCTACTACTCCTACATTCTTCATATTCAACGTTAACGTCCCCTTCTTCTAAATCTACTACTTTTATGAATTTTACGTTTACTACCCCTACATGGTCATCTACCACTTGTGCGTCTACTATTTTTGCCTCAGCTTCTGATACTACTTCTACTTCTACAACATTTACGTCAACTAGTTCAACCGTCAAAGAGTCTAAGTATACTACTTCTACGGCTATATACAATTATGTGCATATCTTCTTATTCTACAACTTTTAATTCAACTTAACTATACTTTTGTCCTTGCAAAACTTAAGTAAAATACTCCTCCATCTGAACTTCTTACGAACAACACCACCACCACTACTACTACTACTACAACTATTACTTCATCTTCCTCTTCTTCTTTTTCTTCTTCTTAATTTTTTCTCCTTCTTCCCCATTCTTTTCTTCTTCTGTTTCTTCTTCTTTGTCCTTAGCTAATACTTCATAATTTACTGCTACGCAAAGGCTACCACTAAAAGTAACACTAACAGTCCTACCTTTTTTTATTTTCTATCAGACTATCAACCTCATGTCGATTCGGCCACGGGTGAATGGATCATCAGCGAACGTGACATTGAGTATATCACTATCGGAGCGGGGCTGCTCGGGTCAGGCGGAGGGGGTAGCCCCTATATGGGCAAGTTGAGGGCTCTTAAACAGCTGAGGAGTGGCAAGAGGATCAGGGTCATTGCCCCAGAGAGGTGAGAATGAATTGTTTATCAGCATTTGTTTTATCTAAGAGATTTGTATTGCACTTACGTCATCATAAATATTTTTAAAAACATGGCAGTTAATACCGCGTCATATCTGAATGAGGCTTATTTTAAAGGGAAAGTCTACCCTGATATTAAATTGGTTTTAATAGAAGCAGAATAGATGAGAGAAACAGGTCAGTGAAAGTTTGAACAAAAACCGAATAAAAGTAAGAGAGTTATGAATTTTTGAAAGTGCCCTGTCCTTAAAAATATATATATATATATATTATTTTCCCTAAAGAAAATTTACAATCATAAATTCACCCAAAATATCATTATTGCAAATGTGTTTCTATACAACCCCTGTATGACACAAATAGATTCTGTCATCAATGACTAAACAAATGAAAATTTATGAAATGATCTGTACAGAGCAATTTGGAGAAGAGCTTGTAAGATACCTCATAGTGTTGCCTTTTTGTATTTCAATGATGTCAACTTCAAATATTCATGACTTTTCTATTTTCATCGGATATTGCTCAAACTTTCACTGCTTTGTTTCTCTAATTTTGTTATGGTTTTATTAAAACCAACTTAAAATCAGGGCGGATTTCCCCTTTAAAAGAGTGACACTATGGAGAAATGTTGAATCATCGCTATTAGAGCTTAAATCTTGTATAAGAAAATGCATGATGTACAGGTGTGAAACGAGGGCAATGAAATCCTCGCGTGTACAGTGCATGGAGAATACTGAAATGAGGATGGTGAGGTGGACATAGGGCATTACTTCACGAGAGAAGGAAGAACAAAGTCCTCCTTTAATCAATGGGATTGATGGGGGTGGTACAGGTTATGAGGATAAATAGACTTAGATGGTTTGGACATGTGGCAAGAAGAGAGGCAACACACTGGCTCCAGAGGGCTCTAAACTTTTCGGTCAACGGAAGAAGACCTCGCGGGAGACCCAGGAAAACTTGGAGGGAAACCATACAAGATGCCAAAACATCTAATATCATTCATAATAGGGTCCACCCTATAGATAGGCAAGTAGCTATGAAGGAAATGAAATGTCCAACCCCACAAATTGGGACAAATGGACTCTAAACGCCGATGATGATGATGAGAGCTTATATCTATTGTTTCAGATTGGGTACAACGCCAGCTCTGCAGGGGAAGGTCCCGTCCGTAGCTATCATGGGTGCCCCTGCCGTACTGATAGAGAAACTGCTCTCTGGTACTGAGATACTCCGGGCAATCGTCTGCTTACGGGACGTACTGGCTGCAAACCCCGAGGACGTCCGCCAACAAGCAACCTCATTAGGTATGAAATGAAGTTACATCTTGTTTTACTGAAGGTAAATAAGGTTCGTTATCCCATAGGTTCATCAATCAGAATGTTTATTATTGCGAAGGGTTCATAAAACAAAGTTTTAAAATTCTAGACATTGGTAAGGTGAAATTGTTTTCAGTATTTTGAAAATTAATAAACAAGGAAAATGAAACAAAATCTTTCGTCATTTTGGGAATGACGAACCTTCGGCAAAACGACCTCCGGGGGGGGGGATTGTGCTTTGGAATTATGAGCCTTCAGAACTTCTCTTAGTAGTAGTACTAGTAGTAGCAGTATTGGTGTTGTATAATATTAGTGATGTTGTTGTGGTTGTTTTTCAATATCTAAAATGTAACAGACGATGCCGATGACAATATGAACAACGGACTGGTCTTTGTGAAGGACTACACCCTCTGCTCTAAGACTTCTGTACCAGCTGACAGGGTTTGCGCACTCATGGCAACAGAGATAGGTGGATTAAACTCCATTGAACCTCTGATCGCTGGTGCAGAGCTTGATGTACCCATACTAGACTGCGATGGAATGGGGAGGGCATTTCCAGAGTTACAGGTATTAATCCTCATTCATATATGATGTTTTTGCATCTTATAGTACTGAGTTCAGTGAATAGTCATAGATGCTGTTCATTTGCATCATCAACAAAAATGCAGCGTCCACTTTCTTTTGGGCATTTAACAAAAAATGTATGATGTGGTAATATATTTCTTTGTTCTGTCTATTCTCAAGTTGGTGTCGGTCTCGTGCATGGAGTGCATGACCATGACTGAGTAGGAAAGAAGGAAGAAGAGACACCACAATGAACACATACACTCATTCCCACATAAAAAAAATTAGCGTTCAGTAAGTAGGTAATAAAACATGAATACAGTGAAAATAACGAAGATAATGACGAAAAAGAAGAAATTTAACTAGAAATGCAATCGTGTCACAACGATGTGCGTGCAATGACGCCATGTTTCTACGTGTCAAACGAAAGAGCTTCTCTCGCCCTATCCAGAGCAATTTGTACGAAGTCTGTAGCTTCTGTGATATTGGAGATAGGTAGGGCGAAAGAAAGGCCTCAACAGTGACCTTGATGGGATGGTAGTGACTATGCCTACGAAGTTTGAAAGAAATTGGGATATGGGAAAGGACGTAGAAAGGGCTCGCAAGCACTGCATGCAAAAACCAAGGGGATTTGGTGCATGTTCGTCATTGCAATAAAGATCTTTCTGGGGGTCAAAAGCGTCAACCCGATATGCCCCATAGACAATGCGTGTAATGCATGAGCGGAAAACGTACAGGATCTGTATTATGACCGGAGTTAAATTGTTTTTTCTCTCTCTTTATGTCTCTTTATGGGCCGTATTTTGTATCATTAGAAAGAGAATTTCATGATTGTTATTGTAAACCATTCTCTTTTTTTCTATGATAATCCTTTCGAAACACGTGATGTAAAATAGATTTGTAGGACAAAATGGCGTCTTAAATGGCCCCATTGACCAATTTAAAAATCCGGCCAAAAGGTGCCCTGCGTATTGGAATTCGGCATGTCACTGCAAATTTTCAAGGAAAAAAAAGGACGTTTAAAGGGATAGTCCACCCCAGGATTTTCTTTAGCTGACGATATAGACCTAATAATACCATGAAGAATGATACAAGTCTCATTAAAATCCATGATCACATAACGAAGATATATCGACTTTTTTATCGAAAATCAGCCGCCCCCAAATGCAAATGCGTTACATGGGCATGAAACGATCACCAAAAAATAACCGATAGTATCGAAATTGTGACGTATGTTGCGAGCTGCCTTCTTATTTCGCAGACATTCACTTTCGCTTTCACTTTCATTCATGATTCGTCGTGTCAGTGCGATAACAGTGTACCGCGAGCGAAAGTGAATGTCTCCGAAATAAGAAGGCAGCTCGCAACATACGTCACAATTTCGATACTATCGGTTATTTTTTGGCGATCGTTTCATGCCCATGTAACGCATTTGCATTTGGGGGGCGGCTGATTTTCGATAAAAAAGTCGATATATCTTCGTTATGTGATCATGGATTTTAATGAGACTTGTATCATTCTTCATGGTATTATTAGGTCTATATCGTCAGCTAAAAAAAATCCTGGGGTGGACTTTCCCTTTAAGGGGCGAAAAGCAGTCTGAAAAAATGACGTCATAGCCGATACGTGTTAGATTCGGGCGGAAACTCGGCGGAATCGTGAAGTGACCTTTGTTCAAATGCGATTTACTCACAATTTTCTGTGTGAACATATACTATACTTGGTATCATGCGAAAGGGCACTTCATTGCAGTCAGTTTGACACCATTGTTATCTGCGCGCAATGTATTGCACGCATAAAACGCGCTGACATATTCGAATTTTACCAAAATTTGCAAACAGTTGTCACGTATATGGATACTTGTTTCTGTCAAGTTCCATAGATGAAGGTATACAGATCGCCATTTTAGAGCAAGTTGAAGTTATCTCGGAATTTTCTTGAAAATGGCGAATTTGGAAGGCATTTTTCTCAAATTTGGTCAGTGATAGGGTAGATAATTTTGTATATGGCTGGAAAGGGCATATCTTCAAGTATCTAAATTCAAAAAAGGGTACGGGTTTGCCAAGCCATAATGGAGATACGGCCACAGAAAGAAAGCCAATTCCCAGAACTTTAGAGGGCGCTAATTATATTTTGCAAAGCCATTGGAGCGTGAAATTTGGCATGGCTATGTGCAATTGTCAGATAAAGATACTGTGAAATTTAAATATAAAACGAAATTTTTATGAGAAAGTTAAGGCAGTTTTAGATTTTTAGGGGTCAATTTTTCAAGAATTTTAAAGATTTTTGACCGAGTCGGTTTTAGATTTGAATTTTGAGTACGAAGATGGCATTTTGAAGGTCAAGTTATGCGTAGCAGATGAAAGAACATCTCTTAGACTATCTAGAGGAATTTGTTAGAAATGTGTAGGATCTAGGATAGTGGAGATAGGAAGGAAGAAAGAAAGACCTTAAAATGGACCAGAAACGGACAAAATGGCGCCTGGACGGTCATGCATGAGTGATTTCGAAAATCGACGAAGAATGTAGTGACCTGGATGAGATGCTAGAGATGATGCCTAAGAAATTTGAAAGGAAAAGGACTTGAGGAAAGTACCTAACTAGGAAGGACAAGCACTACGTGCAAAACGAATGGGATTTCAGGACGAAAAGGAAAATATTAATGGGGCAGAATGTGAACGAAAACAAGGCAATGACGAAGGTCGTCATTGTAATAATCAAAGGGCCTAGGCATAAATGTAAGATATGAATAGTATCATGTATGCAGCATGTAGTCAGTTCAATGCATTTCAGTTTTCACAATTTTGTCAGTTCACTCACGGAATGTACTTTCTTTCTTGTCGTCTTTCCATTGGTAGCTTTGGTCAATACAACTATCGTTCCATCAGATGACCATGCGGCATTCAGCCTTTTGTTCAGTTCCACCTCCTTTCTCAACCCCATTTCTTTTTCCTTTCAGCAGTTTGCGATTCCCGATCATGAGATTTCGGGCGCGATAAGAGGTGAATTTTACTATGATGGGTCTTGGTGGTAGTGACTTGCTGTCTTTTCCTCGATCCCGTAGGTTGATGCGGAAGACCTACTCGGTGCGAACGATCGATGTCATCATCTCTTATATTGAGTTGGAGATCATTTTAGGCGAGATCAAGCGCCAAGGCATCGGTATCGTCATGGGACTGCTCTGGGATTCCATAGAGTCTTACACAGTTCCTGCGTGAGCATTGCTCTGCAGCACTCAGTCCACGATGAAGTGCAGGCGCGGATCCAGGATTTTCCAATAGGGAGGGCCGGAAATTTGAAAATTGCGCAGACCGTTTTTTCAACTCAACATACCAATACTGACAAGGTCATATTAGAAGCATCATACCGGTACAATTTTTGACATTTTCATCGGGGGGGGGGGGGGCTATAGCCGAAAAAGTAATTTTCTGGTTTCACATTCGGCTAGTAAGCGAAGCGAGCGAGCAAAAAATTGAGCATAATATGTATATTGTGAAAGTGTGTTTTAGCACCAAAATAAAAGAGAAAAGATATCAAAAACTCATATTCGGGCAGCTCGCTGTCCCCCCCCCCCCCTCCCCATTACGCGCGAAGCGCGGAAGTTTTGACCTTTCATTAATTATTAGAGAAAGAAGACGATTTGTTGTACCATTCTCGACTCGTAATCCTTGTCTGAATTCAGCTTTCCCCCTCCTGCGCGAAGCGTGGAAGCTTTGATGTTTCATTAAATTATTAGAGAACGAAGACGATTCGTTGTACCATTCTCGACTCTTAATCCTTGTCTGAATTCAGTTCCCTCCCGCCCGCGCGAAGCGGGGAAGCTTTGACCTTTCATTAATTATTAGAGAAAGAAGATGATTCGTTGTACCGTTCTACACTCTTAATCCTTGTCTGAATTCAGTTTCCCTCTAAGCTTTGACGTTTCATTCAATTATTAGAGAACGAAGACGATTCGTTGTACCGTTCTCGACTCATAATTCTTACTACTTGACTGAATTCAGCCCCCCCCCCTCCTCCCGCGCAAAGCACAAGAGCTTTGGCCTTTCATAGTTTAATGAAATTATTAGAGAAAGAACAAGGTTCCCCCCCCCCCCTCTCGCGCGAAGCGCGGAAGCTTTGATGTTTCAATAAATTATTAGAGAACGAAGACGATTCGTTGTACCGTTCTCGACTCTTAATCCTTGTCTGAATTCAGTTTCCCCCCTCCCGCGCGAAGTGAAGCGCGAAGCGTTACCCAGAAGCGCGGAAGCTTTGACGTTTCATTAAATTATTAGAGAACATAGACGATTTGTTGTACCATTCTCGACTCTTAATCCTTGTCTGAATTCAGTCCTCTCCCGCCCGCGCGAACGCGCGAAGCGCGGAAGTTTTGACTTTGTATTAATTATTAGAGAAAGAAGAAGATTTGTTGTACCATTCTCGACTCCTAATTCTTACTACTTGATTGAATTCAGCCCCCCCCCCACTCCTCCCGCGCAAAGCACGAGAGCTTTGGCCTTTCATAGTTTAATGAAATTATTAGAGAAAGAACATGATTCGTTGTTCCATTCTCGACTTGTAATCCTTGTCTGAATTCAGTTTCCCCCTCCTGCGCTTTGCGCGGAAGCTTAACGTTTTATTAAATTATTAGAGAAAGAAGACGATTCTTTGTACCGTTCACGACTCTTTATCCTTGTCTGAATTCAGTTGCTCTCCTTCCGAGCGAAGCGCGGAAGCTTTGACATTTCATTAAATTTTTAGAGAAAGAAGACGATTCGTTGTACCGTTCTCGACTTGTTAGAATTTTCAAAAATGTTTCTTTGTCTGCTCCTTTTTCGTCGTGTGTCCTCTTACTGCCCCTACCGCCCCTGGCTACGCGCCTGCTTTAAAGGGAAAATGAAACGATCATGATTGTGATAGCACACAATTAGGTTAGTAGAAATTAAAGGGGAAAAAAGATCTATTACACCAACCATGGATAAATCACGGCCGGGAGTGTCATAGTTTTGTGTTATCGGGCGAGGGCCGGGGCGTAGCGACCAAGCGACATTTTGCAATGTTGAATGCTGAAATTATGCATTCTAGAAAATCCCTAAGCCCAATATGTACGTTCTTTCCGCTAAATTTCTTGCTAGCTATATTTCAAAATTTCCTGGGGGACGTGTCCCCCTATCGGGCCCAGGATTGCCGCCCCTGTCCATGATTACTACCAACATGAGTTCAAATACAAACACAAGCGAGTTGGTATGAGCTGAATCCAAATGAAGGGCAAAGTAAGAGTTGTGAAGCGGCCCTACCGTTAATTTAAAATTTGACTGTTGAGTATATAGCTTCTATTTAAAAGACATCCCAAATATTGTGCCCTTTTCAAATTTCTCACTAAAGAGTGATGACCTTTGTAGCGTAGGGGCTGTTTTTAACGTTTAACTTTGAATCCGCGGCTCGAGATTTTATGCGGCCGGCCCGGCCCCCTCTATTCAATAACGTTTGCCAAGCCCCCTTTCTCACCCGACTTTTCTCTCCCCCCCCCCCCCCCCCCCCACCACGCACGAAGTGTTATCTACAGGGTACGCACAATGTATGTTCCCTCTCTTTGAAAGCACCCCTCTATCTCCGGTGTGTAAAGTCAGTACGGGTCGGATTTTTGTGTATTGCGGGCCGGACTTTGTTTCGTGAAAAGTAACTCTTTTGCGGAAATTTAGGGAACACAAATTCGGTCCCTCCGACCCCGGAGTTGGAGGGAGGGGGGGGGGGGGTTTTCTTTATCTTTTCTCCTCCCTTTTCTTTTCTCTTCTTTTTTTCCTTTCTCTTCTCCTTTCTTTTCTCTTCTCCTTTTTTCTCTCCTCTTCTCCTTTCTCTTTCTCTTTTTTTCTTCCTCTTTTTTTTCCTTCCTTTTCTTCCTTTTTTTTGCGCCGCCAATAGGGGGGGGGGGGGGGCCGCGGCCGTTTCGCCCCCCCCCTGGATCCGCCACTGATGAAGTGCACGGATGTCTTCGACGATTCGTGACTGGTTCTCCTGGAAATGGTCTATGATGGCTGCCTTTTCCCCGACATCATTTACCAGCTTGAGTATATTGCCCTCAGCCTTCTCCAGCTTATCTCGAAGCTCTGTCATCTGCTTCGTAATTGCATCAGTCAGCGATGCCTGGAACAGGTCCCGGAACTCGTGACTTCTGAAGTCCTTAACTTCCTCGCCGATCTGGTCACAATGATCAGCAGGGTATACATCAGAAGAAACAGTACCCAAGTTTCTTTCAGATTTCTTCCCCTTAGGTGGCATGCCTCCTGATACTTCAGCTTATTGAATAAAGCTAACAGTCGATGGACAGGGCACTTGCTTTCAATAGGGTTATTCAACCAACGATCGTTAAGACATGTAAAGGAGTCAACGAATATCAATTTCAGTAGCCTTGTTCATTACCTATTGGAATGCAAGAACATTATAATGACATAATAATGGGAATGTTATTTGTTGTTGTTGTTTTTATTTCCGTATAATAAAATCAGATACAAATACATATAAAGTAATCATACAGAGAAAAAGGGACCGTATACGGCTGGTATTCCATTTCAGCTGCAACTTTATTGTTGCTGCTGGTCTTCCATGGGGCCACTTTATACAATATGCAAAATATACATAATAATAAAAATTAACAAAATAAATAATTACAAAGTATCAGTCGAAAACATAATACAAATACTTCAAGAAAAAGAAGAAAAACAAAAAACAAAACAAAATAAACAACATATAAACATACATAAAGAGGTACAACAACAGGGTGATATTAAAGCAATCAGTAAAGACAATTGAGTATTGAACTTACCCGGGCATTTATTCCTTAAAAGTCTTTGTGATCATGTAGTGTTTGTTTTCCTTTCATTCAGTTACTTAAGTGTTATTTTTTCTTGTTTGTTCATTTGTTTTGTTAGATGTTCCTTCCCTCGATCCACAAGAAACCCTTGTATCCCGCGGTCTTGGTTAGTGACGGCAGTCAACAGTCTGTGATAGCTGAGGCAGCAAACTCAGCTCAGGTTGAAAACTGTTTTCGTAATGTCGTCAGAGGTCAAATGGGGTAAGCCAGGCTAAATTTTAAGCCACCCTTTTGTTGGCCACAGTCTCATGTAAATAGTCTTGTGAGTCTTCTGATATCTTTTCAGAAGGTTCGCTACACCGAAAATGTCGGTCTCGTGGGCTTTCAGTGGTGTGGGCTGTTGATCTGCTGAAAGGCCTATCCTTAAATCACTGGTACCATTGAAACCATATAGTTCTTTAAATTGAGTAGAATTTTGAATGGGAGCTGCAATCAACACAAAGTTAATAGGTCTTTAAAAGGAAAAAGAAGTCTTTGATAATTGGTAGGCCTATTTATCCCCCGGGTTTATCTGTACTTTTATCTAGTTCCTTTAAACAACGTAGCTCCATTTTCAGCCTACACAAACTTGACATCTTTCCAAGAAGTGCCTAAAATACAATGTTTTTAACGAAATACATTTGTTTACACTTTCTCAATTCAGTTGTCGTTGTTTAGTCACAATTTCTTGTCAATTGTGACGATAACCGGGCGAAAAAAAATTAATCTGCATTGCACTGATTTGCTTTCTTTTATCAATATTCACAAAGATGTTTGGGAGGAGTGGCCTTTGCACCACTGAACGCAGAGGATATTTTAGCCACAACAGTACCATACTCCTACAGCCGTGCCTGGCATCTAGGTCATGCAGTGATGGCGTCCCAAAGCTCTAGCTCTGACCCGATCCAGGCCATCACTCAGGATGGCAACGGGGTGCTACTCATCAGGGGCAAGGTGAGAACGGGTGGTTTTCTGTCAGTTATGTCACATACAGTTATCAACTAAGTTACTCGCACCCATACCAAATTTTGTTTTAAAAATTTAGTACGTGAACAAATTGACTTGTCCCGATTAATGTATATTGAGAATGTGATATATTAAAGCTTGCATTTAAAGTAATCACCAAAGGCCCTAATTCAACCAGTCCACCTTTCAACCTTAAGTTACGAATCACACAAAAAACTTCTAATCAAAAAGGAGTATGAATAATTTAGTTGTTAACTATAGCAAAAGAAAGGATCTTGCAGTGGCAGATGCCGGCCCCACCCACTGCCCTCCGAATGAAAATGAATTTCCCCGTTTGTCGTTTTCATCTTCCATTTGTCTTTTTTTTCCATTTGTCTTAAAAATTAATATATGCCCCCTAGTAAAAATGTAAACCCTTTTACAGAATTTGTTCCTTTCTATGGTGGCTCCTAAGGGACACGCAAACGCAAAATTTTGACGTATACCTATGCAACAAATTTGTGGATTTTCACGTCAAAGACGTGAAAATCCACAAATTTGACGTATACCGATGCAACAAATTTGTGGATTTTTACGTCAAAGACGTGAAAATCCACAAATTTGACGTATACCTATGCAACAAATTTGTGGATGTTCACGTCAAAGACGTGAAAATCCACAAATTTAACGTATACCTTTGCTTGGTAATTTTTTCGTTTTTCTGTACTCAATGGCCCTGAAGGGACACGCAGACATGAAAATCCGCGTCCGATATTCATGTCTGCGTCTCCCAAAAGGGACACGCAGACGTGAAATTGGACGCAGATTTTCTTCTTCTTCACGTCTTGGACGTAAAAAGACAATAAAACCCTTGCATAGGTATCAGTCAATTTTGTGGATTTTCACGTCTTCGATGTGAAAATCCACAAATTTGTTGCATAGGTATACGTCAAATATATACGTCTGCGTCGGCCCCAAAGGGACACGCAGACGCGAATATTGGACGCGAATTTTTGTCCAGTAAGCTGAGCACCAGGAAGATAAGTGTATATGGGTTTGTTCAGCTATGTTTTAGACAGCTTTATCTCGACATTTATTGTACACCACTTCATTCTATTTTATGGACTAAAATTGATATATACTATAGAAGGCCTGGATACATTATGTAAACATATTTTGCCTGTACCAAGCAATTACTTCTTTTTGTGCACCTTGTTGCCATTTGCCCCCCCCCCCCTCCTATCACACCCTTTTATTCTCTTTCTATTTCTTTCCATCTCTCTCTATCTATCCTGTCCTTCCTCCCTTCCCATTCTCTCTGTACTATGTGTATTCGAAATTCGACAGAGAGATCGAGAGAGAGAGAGAGAGAGAGATCGAGAGAGAAAAGGAGAGAGGGGAGAGACAGATTGGGAGAGAGAAACGTTGAAAGAGGAGAGAGAGGGGATAAACAGATTAGGAGAAAGATGAATTAAGAGGAGAGAGAGAGGGGAGAGACAGATTGGTAGAGAGAAACGTTGAAAGAGGAGAGAGAGAGAGAGAGCTGGGGATAAGCAGATTGGGAAAGAGAAGGGAGAGACAGATTGGGAGAAAGGTGAATTAAGAGGAGAGAGAGAGAGAGAGGGGATAAACAGATTGGGAGAGAGAAGAGAGAGACAGATTGGGAGCGAGAAACGATAAAGAGGAGAGAGAGAGAGAGAGAGAAAGGGACATTGGGAGAGAGAAATAGAGAGGGGCAGACAGATTGGGATAGAAAGAGGAGGGAGAGGGAGAGACAGATTGGGAGTGAGAAACGATAAAGAGGAGAGAGAGAGAGAGAAAGGGACATTGGGAGAGAGGGAGAGAGAGAGGGGGGCAGACAGATTGGGATAGCAAGAGGAGAGAGAGGGAGAGACAGAGACAGATTAGGAGGGAGAAAGGAAAAGATCGAGAGAAGGGGAGAGAGAGAGTGGTGGGACATTAGGAGACAGAGGAGAGAGAGGGAGAGATGGAAAGAAATACATAGAAAATAAAAGGGTGTGATAGGAGGGGGGCAAATGGCAACAAGAAGCACAAAAAGAAGTAATTGATTGGTAATGAGAGAAGAAGAAAATCAACAATTTGAGCTATATTCAATGCATTTGTATTTCTTTGTGATTTTGTTGTCTATATATTTTGTCTAAATTGTTTAGGAGCCACGTACATACTCTACTGCTCTATACTAACATATCCTTCTCTCACCTTCTTTTTCCCCTTTCTATCACTCCTCTATTTCCCTCTTCTTCTTCTTTTTTTATCTCTCTCTATACGATTTCGTCATGAAAATGGTTTTTAAAAAAAATCATTGTAGGCCTACCGTATTTATTTGCTGTTGGTAACTAAATTAATGAAACAAATGAAGTCCACATATGGTACCAATTTTGTAATGTTATTGTTTCATAACTTCCTCTATTAGTCATCTGATTGTCCTCAAACAATAATAATGATAGTGAATGAATAACATGTACGTTGCAACCTGTAGCATTCCATTATCAAGTGCATTCTTGCTGAAAACAATAACAAGTGAGACTTTAGAGACACTGAATATAGTCTGCAAGCACAGACCCTAATTTGACACTAATTTACCCCCCCCCCCCCAAAAAAAAATCATTGTGCCTTGAGAGAAGCCTAGCCCAGCTACCTACTGGTTGTGTCAGGAGCAGCTATAGTACATGGCCTATGGTAGTCTTATAGTGCAGACTCTCTTTTACGACTGACCAGGGTTTGTGCCTGCAAACTACACTGAATAAGTTAGGTGTAGGGTCTGTAATTAGAAGACTGTGAATCTGGACAGAGTATTCGATACCAGCTGGTAATCCCTTTATCAGTAACTAGGGGCAGACAAACCCATGTACGCTTATCTTCCTGGTGCTCAGCTTACTGAAAAAAAATTCGCGTCCAATATTCGCGTCTGCGTGTCCCTTTTGGACCGACGCAGACGTATATATTTGACGTATACCTATGCAACAAATTTGTGGATTTTCACGTCGAAGACGTGAAAATCCACAAAATTGACGTATACCTATCCAAGGGTTTTATTGTCTTTTTACGTCCAAGACGTGACGAAGAAGAAAATCTGCGTCTTTTTTCACGTCTGCGTGTCCCTTTTGGGAGACGCAGACATGAATATCGGACGCAGATTTTTATGTCTGCGTACAGACCATTGAGGGCCATTGAGTACAGAAAAACGAAAAAATTACCAAGCAAAGGTATACGTCAAATTTGTGGATTTTCACGTCTTTGACGTGAACATCCACAAATTTGTTGCATAGGTATACGTCAAATTTGTGGATTTTCACGTCTTTGACGTGAAAATCCACAAATTCGTTGCATAGGTATACGTCAAATTTTGCGTTTGCGTGTCCCTTAGGAGCCACCATACCTTTCCTTTTGTCGCTTTTGATACTTTACCCATTATGCTTATTCCAATGAATTAAGATAATAACATTTGAAGACAAAGTTGTTGCTTTTATCAGAAGAATTTCAATACGTGGGCAAACGTTGTGGAATCACATTCCCATTTCAACCGGTTAGGGGGTCTAACGAATTCTTTACTAAAGTTGAATTACTCTTGAAAGAAATTTGGTGTTCATAAAAATTCATTCTCCACAAGTGATGCCGCAATAATGATAATAAATAGTAACATCAAATGTTGAAAACAAGTCAATTAGACTTACTATGAGTAAACTTGCGACGGTTCACATCCACTCTGGGATTGGTATTTGGCGGCAGTTGGTTATTAAATGGTGTTATTGATTGATATTCCACCAAAGATATACTAAATTATCTTTGCTATCACTTGCAGATAACCAACGTAAATCGTGAGACTACAGGGGGTTTTGATAAGGGAGACGTGCTGGTAGAAGGATCGCGAGAGTACTCGGGAGTTTCCTTTCTCGTTTGTTTCAAGAACGAGAATTTTGTTGCTAAGGAACAGAAAATGGTTGACGGCGTGCTCCAGGAAAAGGTGTGTATTATTTTGTTTGTGAAGAAAATGTTGAAATTCGGCATTTAAAATTGCTTGCATTTTTAAAAAGGTTTTTTTTTTCATTCCGAAGACTCATAATTCTAAGAATGATAAAGGGGCTATTATTCCAAAGGTTTGTAATTCTGAAACCAACAAAGTTCTATTTAATCTTCTGAAATATGAACCTCCTAAATTTTGAACGTTCATAAGAACCAGCCTTCGTACAATCACAAACCTTAGGAAATAACATCCAACCTAATGAATGACAAAACAGTGAGGTTCCTTTCAAATGTAATATTTATTTGGCAAACACAAGACAAGATTAGTAATAAAATGATTAATACGATTGGATAATGCAATAAATCGGGTATGAAAAGAAAAGAAACTATTCACATTCTGTATTGAATTAAGATGTAGCACTATGTGCAGTAATACTGTTGTAATACTGTTGTCATTCACATGTCAAATATTGATGAAGTTTCCCCTTTTCTCAAAGTTTAATTATTGTAAAATAGAATTACGAAAACAATTTTGATGCACTGTAGAGTTCCACGGATTCATTTGTAGTTGTCATTTATCTATTAATCAAATAGCCCTGTTTATCAAAATGTTTCGCAAGTGAATGAGTTGAAATATACATTCTGTACAGATCGTTGCCATGACGCCTGACATCATCACCATCACCGACGCTGACAAGGGTCATGCTGTCCCAACAGAAGAGGTTCGTTACGGTCTCCGTGTAGCCGTCATCGCACTGCCCAGCCCTACAGCTCTACGATCACCACAGGCCCTAGACTTTATCGGCCCCAGAGCGTTCAATTACGATATTGACTTTGTCCCCATAGCAGACTATGTGCCACCTACCCCTATTCCTCCCCTACCGTAAACTTCAAAATAAGAGAGGCAAGCTCTTTCAACATTTTTTAAGGATAAAACCTTTTTTAAACTTTAAAATATATATGCAAAGCAGATTAAGATTTAATTATAGCCGAAATATCCGCCGTTTATATTTTAGAGTAAAGTTTTGGAGATACTGTACATTTTAGATTTCGGATTTGACTTTAATAGACAGCTCAAATATTTTAACACGAGTTGTGAATCATTTTTAATATGAGGCTGAAGATTATGCCTTTATTGAAGATAATGTCCTGGTTTTTATTTTATTTTCTACTTTTAAAAAAAGATGTAAGTGTACTCTGCATATTTTATTGTATTACTTTCAAGTTAACCAAAAGAGAATCCTTTGTCTTTTTGTCTGCGTACCATGCAATCGTGTATTTTTCTTCAGAATTCTTGCAAAAAACTGGAACATATCATTTCATTTCATGATTCATGTATTTTACTTATTTTACTTTTATTCTGAAAAACAATGAATAAAATGTTTATGATTTCATAAAATCATATGGAACTATGTACTTAGTATGGATTAAGAAAGAGGTTGAGAAACAGACTGACACTCGAAAGTGTTACCGAAGTACTATTCTGCATTTTGGCTTGAAGGAATCGATTTGCAGTTCAATTCAATTCGATCCCGTTCTCGTTTCTGTTGGCATCCCCCTTTCCCCTTATTTGTAGTTCCTTTTTGTAGTTACGAATTTGCTTATTTAATTACTCATTACTCCTTAGTATCATTTGAGGGGTCCACAATTGTACAAACAAATTTGATATGTATTACTTAATTGAAATGAAAAAAATTGATTTGAATTGAAATGAATTACATTGAAAATTGCTAAAGGTTGAATTGTATTTCCCAGTTTGCCGTAGCCGTCATCGTGTTCTGCACTCTTAGAAAAAAGGGTGCAAAAAAGGGTGCAAAATAAGAGTTTGCACATAAAAATGAACCCTATTGAAGGAAAAGGGGTTCAAAAAAGGGTGCAATATAAGATTTTGCACCCTTTCCACAAAAATGAACCCTAACAACCCAAAAAGGTGCAAAATAAAAGTTTGCATATTGCATGCATATTCATGATTACTTTCCACGTGTTCACATACCAATACATTTATCATATGATTTGTTAAGCAAATTATGACAATGCACATCAATTTTGTGATTTATATTTTCCTTCGGCAATCATTAACCAATAGATTATTTTGTCTGATCATGTTACAATTACATTCACGTTTTAGCAATATATATATTGATTATATGATTACTAACCAAGAAACATCATGCATGTTTAATATGTATATGTGTACGAGCAATTGTCACGAGTATTCCTCGATGATGGGTGCAGGATTGCACCTTTTAAAGGATGCAGGATTGAACCCCTTAAGGTGCTGCTATTGCATCGGTTTGCACCCCTAAAGGAGCAGGATTGAACCATTAAGGGTACTAACATGTCTCCTAAAAGGTGCATTCTGGCACCCTCCTAAAGGGTGCAGGATTTAACCCCTAAAGGTGCTGCTATTGTTGCATCGGTTTGCACCCCTAAAGGTGCAGGATTGAACCATAAAGGGTACTAACATTTCCCCCAAAAGGTTCAATCTGGCACCCTTTTGAAGGGTGCAGGATTGCACCTTTAAAAAGGGTGCAGGATTTAACCCCTAAAGGTGCTGCTATTGTTGCATCGGTTTGAACCCCTAAAGGTGCATAGTTGCACCATTTTTTCTTAGTGTGTGGTTGCATACTCAGTATTTTTATTTTACGACAAAATGGTGTACTCATCACGTAATGTCATTTTAATATTTCTAAAATGTTATGAAGACTGGTGAATTTGATCAATGAAAATAAATTTGTATTTTTGGAACAATACCTTTTAGCCATTTGTAATGATTGTGGTTATTGTATGATGAAATAAAATATATAGGCATTTGTAAACAAGAAATCTAGATTATGAAGCTATTGTAAACTGCAGGATGTAAGGACAAAATCATCTTAGTTCTTTTTTCAAGTACAACCAATGCTCACCAGAATATTCTAAATGGCATCATTCATTTTCAAAGCGCATAACAGTGATTGTTTTAAGCCCCACAGACAACGTCAAGAACTCTCAGACAAAATGAAGGATGTAGCATGCAGATCATGGGCTGTAATTTGTTTCTAATTAGATTAAGTTTGGCTGTCTTTACCGTTCCATTTCGTTGCTTTTCTCGGTACTGCACATATTTTGAAGCGATAGGGGCTGTGCGTTATTCCGGGGCGGCCTTCGAGGCATGGTCGACGTTCGTTTTGCGCGAGGCTGACGTCGTACTTGATGAAGATATGAGTGAATGCGAGAAAGAGCTCCATGCGGGCCAACTGTTCTCCGAGACACATGCGACGACCTGAACAAAAATAGATTTAGGCCTATACTATTGAAAAGGAATCATTGATAGCTCTATATTTTTTCCAATAGTATTTTTTTTTTTAAATACCCATTGTACATATTGCTTTGCTTAATATCAACCAAGAGACATAAGTATATTGATTCGAGTTCGGTTTGCATTTCACGGGTGACATAGTAGGCCTATGGCAAATTATATTCATTGTTTTTCATGTTTACTTTGTAATGATAAATATGGGGATTACTGTGATGACGCTCATAATGAGGGTGATTACTGTGAGCTTATGGATCGTGTTATCCTAAAGTGGGATCGGCAGATGCTCATGGGGCATAGGATGGAGCAAGTACATGTATCACCCCCCCCCCCAGGAATCAGAGACAAAACTAATTTGCGTCTCTACACATGGACATAGGGCTAGTATAGATGTACCTCTCATGTTTATACATTTCTGAATGCACCGCACCATTGGGGCGGGGTAAATTATGCTTGAGACCAAAAACGTCAACTGTGGCATCTTTACCTATTGAAAAGGGCATGAAGTGATCAAATCGCTTCAGATTCGCTTCAGAATCTAGGAACCTCTCCGGCCGAAACTCTCTGGGGCTTTCCCAGGCACTAGGGTCCATGTGACAAGCGTAGAGGTTGGACAAGACAGTGGTCCCTTGGGGGAGATGGCATCCATTAGACATTGTGACGTCATGGGTGGTCACATGAGGAATCGCGATGGGGATGACGTTGCCGAGGCGAAGGATCTCCTGCAGACAAGCCTTTATCATAGAAGAAATAAGAAAAGAGCTTTTTGGATATGCAGTGATTTGAGGGTGGCTGTATGAAATGTAGGAATTACAATAATATTTCCTTAATAGGCAACTTTATGCAGTGGATTGTCTTGAGTAGATCTGAAATTAGTACAGTGTCCTACCTCTAGGATATTATCCATCTTGAAAAGCATTCTGAGGCCGAATCGGCAGCACAAGCTGTACTTTTAAAATATATGTTGAGATTTGATATAAGTAGGAACTTGATGATATTTATCATTTATGCTTAAAATATTGGTTCTTTAATTCATTCAATGACGATATGGGTACGATTTCTTCCTTTCCTGAAATATCATATATTAAAGCCCGTGAAACAAAATTGAATGCGAAAGGTTTGACAAAGACATTTAATTATTACGAATTTGCAGAATTTAAGAAAAAAATCAACAAGACATGAATCCCAGTGATTGTGCTTGTGGACACTTTTATTCAATGGTGCCAATGGTACTAGTACAGCATTTACCTGATTGTATGGAAGGTGATGTCGATCGCTCCAAACCGGCAGATGTTGGTCACCAACCATATCATCAAGTTCCTTTTGCACCCTAATCTGAATGTCTGGGTAGAGCACCATGAAGACAATAGCCCACATCACGCCTGCATGCGTTGTTTCAGCTCCTCCTATAAACATATCGGTCGCTACGTATGTCACATCTTCGCAGATGACTCGTCGACTGTCCTCGTCAAGTGTTTCGAGGGCATCATTCTCGTCGTCGTTGTCCATTTCTTTGCATGCCCTGCAGTTGTCACAGGGTCGATGACAATGGGAAGCTGCAGAAGATGTGGAGTCATTTTTGTTGTCAGCTGTAGTCTCTGCATTTCGATCAATATTTCTGCCTGGCATATCTGCAGAAGTCTTCTTTGATTTCATTTTTACACCATCACAGTTCTTCTTTGATTTGGCCTCATCCAAGCACACATCAATAAACCCACGGTCCTGCAGCCTCCCTACTCCATCTTGCTTCTCCTCCACGAGATTCTTCACAAAACCAAAGATACCATCGTATCCCTCTGCTACAGCCTTGTTCGCTTTCAGCGGCAAGTACCAAAGAATCGGGAAGAAATTCACAGCGCTTGCGCTTGAAAGGTAGCGGAAGAACTTGTCCCCCATTTTGAGTAGGTGCTGAAAGTCGAGGTCATTGTACGAGAAGCTCTTCCCGAAGCATAAAGAACAGATGATGTTGCATAGAGCCATATGTACTGTCTTGGAGACATCGATTGGATGTCCTTGACTAGATTCTAAGACGGAGAGGATGCGGTCAATGTCATGTGATATCTTGCCCTCCATGTCAAGGTCATAGGAGGTTAAACTTCGTGTGACCTTTGACCACGCCTTGCGATGGGCTTGCCACTTTTTGGTGGGTTGCTCGTTGGCTATACCTGTGTATTAAAGTGGAAAGATTACATGCATCTCTATATCCTTGTTTAGCCAGTAATCAATATTATGTTTCCAGCTACTATCATAGTAGCATTATCATTTTTCTTTGAAAAGAATTAGCATGCTTTTTTTAATTTGAGGGAGAAAAAAAAACGTATTTAAAAGAAACAAAATAATGATACATCTAGCTTTGTCCTGCTTAAGACACAATTTCTTGCTTTAATACTTCCCCTGTCATGGCATGCAAATTTGTCATTAATACTTTTATATCCAAAATCAATGATAACTGTATCTCAATTTCCTCGCCCTTTCTTCATCTTCGATATGGCATGCTTAGGAAAAAATGGGTATATTACACATTTTGCAGGAAAAAAATTATGGGACCAATCAGAATTGGTCCCAAACATAAAATGTATATACAGTATTAGGCTTTATCATCAGTAAGGGTCAAATTGGTAATTGTATAAAAATGCTGTGTCCTATTAGATTAATAATAGATGTTTGCTTACAAATGAGGGAGAGGAAGGGAGAAAGAGATGTTTAAAGAAGAGAGACTGAGAGAGAAGTAGAATAATATAAGAGCGAGCAAGAGAAAGTAAACCGAGTGAAAGGGAGAAACAGAGACTGAGAGGGGGTCACACAGAGTATTTTAAAGATGCGAAAAGAATTTATAAGTAATAATGTACTCGTGGCCTGGCAGGGTAAATAAGAAAGAGCATAAAATTATGTTAGGCTGATGATGAAAAATAAGGAACAATCCTTCACCTCTTCCTTGGTTAACCTTGTTCAGCATCCATACCGGTCGTCCATCAAAACTCGTCGCTTTCCCAACCAAACACTCCCTGATGATGTCAGCGCTATTCAGAACCACGACCGTCTGCGCGCCGATCTTGAGCGAGAAAACGTTGCCATAGCGACGGCCAAGGCTCACCAAGCTCTGATGGAGTCGTCTGCAGTCCAAGAATGGGAGGTATCCCAAGACCGGCACGCCGAGAGGACCCGCGGGGAAACGAGACCCTCTAGGGGTATAGGATTGTTAGAGCCGTATTAATTTTTCATGGTTTTTTTTTTTTTTTTGGGGGGGGGGGGTCGGGGGCGGGCTATTGGCGATTATTAATTCACTCGAGACATTATCAATAAGCACTACATTTCGCTACAGATTTCTGATAAATTAATCGAATACTTAACCAAAAAACTGATGACAAATTCAACACGAATCTATGAATGAATTCTATATAGAGCATATGTCAAATCAATGGATACATGTACTTGATGTATGTATGTATTGGTAATGATAACGACTTAAATTAAACAAAGATAGGCCTATATTATAAATGTTTCTAAAACTCCTATAAAAAAGCTGTTCATAAAGCATAAGTTTAAAATTTGTGCAAGATTTTTTTTCTAAAAAGTTCGTAGTTTCATGACAGCATGCATAAAAAAGATGAAAATAAAAAAATTACCTTGTCTTGATGAAATATCCAACAGCTAAAAGGCTGATCATGGCCATCAAAATAAATACTGAGGTTAGATTTACAAATCCAACACAGATTGAATATATATGTGACATATTGCGATCCGACTCATCTAAACGAAACTTTAAAAATGATGCGAGGTTTGATGAACCATGCGAAAGTATATACCAGGAATTAATCGGCCGATGCAACTTCGTGAGTTTCTAGATGCAGAATGGTTAGGTAGTCACAGAGAAATAATTAACAAAAACAGAACCCAGTTGAGAGATGATCACTATTCGCTGAACATCTAAGTCTAATTCATACAGGCAGCTATACAGCTCGTTTTTTGCTGTTAAGGTCTGTGGAATATGATAGGACTGTTAATAATGCTTTACCAAATTATACAGCTGTAAATAGAAAGCAGCAACAGCAGAAACCAAACATGAGTGAGAAAAATTCTAGCTATGCTTTCATGGCCATTAATGAGGAATTGTTTTCAAGTTCCGATGTCCCAAGTGGGCCATATTTCTCAATTACTCTTGAACAGAATCCAGTGGCGTATTCATAAGTTTATAAACAGAGGGAGAACATTCTCCTTACGACAGGGTGAGGGAATTCCGTAGACCGATTGCAGTTTTATTGACGTTTTAGGGTCTCATAAGAGAGGGGGAGGGGAATACACAGACCCCAGCCAATGTTGGATTCGCGTCTAATGTTTTAAGGCCATTACTGATGAGCCTTGTTCAAATCCAGGGGCGAATCAAGGATTCTATAGGAGAACAAAACAGGGGGGGAACAAAACGGTCTTCAGATCGATTTTAATCACTCTTGTGTGGAATATGCATCAAATGAGTTGCATCAAATGAAAGAAGAGGATCTAAGCTTTACAAATATGTGTCATTTATTAATTATGATTGTGATTAAGTTATAATAAAACATTGATAATTCTCGGTTTCGTTTTTTCTGGGACGCACTGTATAATATAATATGATATCATTTTGTCAACCTCGAATTAATTTTGTTGTTGGCTGTCAAAGAAAGTGTTCTCCCCTTTGCAGAAAAATCCACATTTTCGTTGAAATTTGCCATTCTGCATTATTCTACTCTTTCACCACATCTTTGAATTTTTATATCGTATATTTAGATTCAGAAGATTCAAAATACGAAATTAATACTTTATTGGCTCTCGGCAGACAGCCTGTTCCATCTATTGGCAATCAAGTTCTTTTATTAGCAGCAGGTACATACATGGGATTAACTATCACTGAGGAAATTGTCGATGTGTTTAATCGTGATCGTGATCCATTGCTGATTGAGATACAAAGAAATTAGATACTTATATGTTTGTAATAAAAAAACAATGCATGAACAGAAATTGTCTTAAATTGCTACTGTGTTTTATTAAATGTACTTCAGGTGTATTCATAACTAATATGTATGTATTGAATTGGAAGTTATCTTGAGAATAAAATGTATGCAGCAATCGTGCAAGAAAAACTGAAGCAACCAGCTGAGCTTCGAATCCATAACTTATTGTTTCACATCAAGCAGTTCCACCGCTAGAATTTTTGAGCATTTGTTAATGATGAGGAACAGGGGTATATCTAGGATTCAATCAAATTTGGAAGGGGCACATTCCAGATTCGAAACAAGAAAATCAAAGAAGAAAAAGAACCCAAAAGAGAATTACCACATTTTGTAGGTGGCTCTTGGTTCCAAGACATTTGGAGGGGGGCTATATAAGGAGCTTAGGCATATGAGATTTGATTTGAAAGAGGGTACATGCTAGTTGTGCCCCACCCCCTGCACACTAATCACGATGAAAAGAGAAGAAACAGATAAATACATAGGGACTTTTAGATTTACACGACGAGAACGTGGACCGCAACGTGTGACATCCTTTTAAGGTAATATGACGTCCTTTTAAGGCGCTGCCGGGCACGGCCCAGTGCCTTAACACTGTGTCACACGCGGCAGTCCACGCTCTCGTCGTGTAAATCTAAAAGTCCCTACTGATATGAGAACTACGACGTATTGATAGATTGAAAGAAGGATGGAACGGAGAGAGTGATTGGTAAATGAAGAGATGAGATGATGAATAGAAAGGTTTGATTTAAGACTTCATAATTTATGAAAGAAAGAATGCGAATGAGTTGGTTTTGGCATAAGAATGTTAAATTATAGAAGAAGGTATAGAAGAAAATATGTAGACAATCTTGCTTTAGAACATTTGGAAAGAAGCTCCTGAATACGCCGGATCAATGAATGAATGAATAATTACATCAATGAGGAAATGCATGTGCTTTGACGAATTTCTGAATGAAATGGAGGTGAAAGGGTGTATCTTTGTCATTCTCATTCTTACACAAATAACCTCTCATGAATATGCAAACTTTCAGATGGGTGATTTTTTTTTTATCAACTATACACAAAATATTCAACTAAATACTATATAATCAAACATTTTCTAAAAATGTTTATCTGTGAGATTAAAAAAGACATGAATCATTTACAGCACTTTGACTAGGAACAATGTCTTTTCACTTTCAGCAGTTATAATGAAAGTGCCCCTACCCTGACAAGTAAGGCATTCGAAGGCAGACTTGTATCATCGCCTTGCGTTTATATGCAAAATATATTTTACCCTATTGGAGAAAAAAAAATGATCAGTAATGACGCAATAATCAAATCTAAAGAGTGTTGTTGCACATCAAGTATTATCAAAGAAAGTATCTTAAGGAGTTGCAGTTCAAAAGCAAAGTCTCCTCAATGATCATACTAACTTTGTAAAAGAACAACCTTCAAAATTCTAGTAGTTGCGGGGGTGTGTGTGTCATGTTTTTACAGACGTGCGTCAATCAGATATGATTATTTACGTCTGGGGACCGACCTTTAAACGTCACCATCCGAAAGACGTGACTCAGTTTCGAACCTGCGTCCTCGGCTGAATCAATTTGTAACTTCCACTGTTAGCTGGATTACAGGCGCACGCCACAATTAACGCCTAGACATGTTTTAGAGTAATATAGTATTGAGAGCGGTTTTTTGTTGCAGGTACTAAAAGTATCACCTCTCTGATATTTGAATATTTTCATTAGAATAACAAAACTTATGACCTATTTGTTATTTAAATTAAAATATTCAAACATCTGCTGACGTATGTGTAAACGTTACTAAGGGGTGATTTTTTTTATTAACTACACACAAAGTTTTCAACTAAATACTATATAATCAAACATTTTCTAAGAACGTTTATCTGCGTAATTAAAAAGGGATGAATGATTTATAGCACTTTGACTAGGATCAATGTCTTTTTACTTTCAGCAGTTAATGTGTAATGAAAGTGCCGTCCCCTTGTCTCCAAATCACCCACAGAGAGGCAAACAGCTAACAGGGAAGGGCGATTTCTGTTACCCGGAAATGATGGAAAAATATAATTTTGATAGATTCTGAATAATATAAATCTTTTGTCTTTGATACATTTTACTTCTGATAGATCCTGATTAAAGTTAATCTTTTGTCTTTGATACATTTTACTTTCTCAGAGATTTTCAACCGTTTACCATTAGGATAGTATAAACGTTTCAATTCAAAGATACAGAAAAGATTCTATACCAAAAGTAGCTTGGAGAGAATCAACCTTCTCAAATCTCTGCAAAGCCATCCCACCCACCAACTGGCTGTTTTGACTAGATTAGTATTATAGGATATCATTTTGTTGCACAGTTAGTAAAACCTCTAACCCTGGTTTGTAAATGCTGGCATATTCATCAGAATGTATTTAAATATCGTCTATCATTGGTCGTTGCTGTTCAGTATATCCCTCATCATTGTTCTTTCTTACTTATGATTGGACATGACTAGAGGTACATGCAAATATCTGTGAATAAATGAGCATGCCCATTAGAAGAGGTGGCAATATGTAGTAACTGGTAAACTTAAATGATATGTAAACCATATATATCCAAAAAATTGTAAACCGGTGGGAGGGTTGGTCTACAGCAATTACCAATATAGAAAAAGATAATATTCTCTCAGATATTTTCAAACATTGAATTTTGGAAGTCTCCAATATAGATAAAGATAATATTCTCTCAGATATTTTCAAACATTGAATTTTGGAAGTCAGGTTTACAAAGTTAAATATGATGATTGAAGATTGAAAACTCTTTGTGGAGACTTCTTGTTCAAGAGTATATGTGTTAAAAACTGATTAGATTTGATCATTGAATGTGACCTTCATAACTTTGTAGATCTCTTCCTCGGAAGATATTTTTCTCTTGTTCATAAACATGTATTTGCATAGATGCAAACTCTAGTTTATATCTGACTTGTTGAGTAGTATCTGATAGGCTACAGGATAGCGGCACTTCGCATTCACCTCATCTGCTGAGTGCAGCAGAGAGTCACTCATTTGTACAATGTAAAAGCTCATAACTTTTTAGACGTGACTGCATTTTAATTAATTATGGTAAACCTAATTAAATATAATATTTTGTTGTTTATTGTGAGTAAAGTTACTAAAAAATCTCACCCCTCTAAAACGGTGGCATATAGACGAACCAGATATTTGCATGTTTTGGTCAGAATAACAATACCTTTCCACTAGCATGTATTTGTAATTTAACCAATCATCTACTACATTACAAGTTATGTAGATGAGGAAGCAATGAATATGCAAAGTTGTGCGAGAGGGGTCGGCCTTTTTAGTAACTGTAACAAAAAATTGCTATAAATTATTATAATGAAAAATTTCTTTCTCTCTTTTTTTCTCTCATACACACTTCTTCCTCTCTCCCTGTAGTTTATATTGTCTCAGATATTTTCAAACATTTCCAATTTTGTAAGTAAGTAATGAAGAACAAACGAAGTATTCAAAAGCAGGAAAAGAGGCGACCTTTTACAATTGCATACTAATTGGATTTCTACAGACGTGTATCAACGAGATAGATTATTTCCGTCTGGGGACCGACCTTTAACGTCAACCATCCGAAGGACGTGACTCGGATTCAAGCCGGGGTCGCCTGAGCAAGTTTGTAGGCAAAGACAGAAAACTGACTAAGTGCACGTACTACTGGACCAACCAAGATGCATTATTCTAAAAATATACTGTAGATATCATTTTTGTTTCACAGTTAGTAAAACGCTTCACTTTTCAAGCTTAAATACATCCATATTCATCAGAAGCTATTTGAATATGTTTTATCATTGGTCGTCGCGTGACTTTAGATACTCGCAAACGTATGCTAATGAATATGCATGTTGTTTGAGTAGAAGAGACGGAGGATTTTTTGAACTAACTGTAACTGTGCAACAAATGAGATATCTCATCTTCATTAACTTACATCCTCCTAGTGAGGCTCGAGATCTGATCCACTGGGTCAGCTCTCTGTCTACGCCTACACACTGGCTCAGGTGACCCCGGTTCGAAACTTACCATATTGGAAAGAAATTGATCAGCAATGACGCAATGATCAAGTCTAAAGAGTGTTGTTGCACATCGAGTATTATCATAGAAAGTATTACGAAAGAAAGTTTCTTAAGGAGTTACAGTTTCAAAAGAAAAGTCTCCTCAATGATAATAACTAACTTTCTAAAAGAACAACTTTCAAAATTATAGTAGTTGACATTCCTCCCACCCGCATGTGTATTGTGTTTTTACAGACGTGTATCGATGAGATATGATTATTTGCGTCTGGGGACCGACCTTTAAACGTTACCATCCGAAAGACGTGACTCAGGTTTCGAACCAGTGCGTCCTCGCCTGAACTTCCACTGTTAGCTGGATTACAGGCGCACGCCACAACGCCTGAACTCGTTTGAGAGTAATATAGTATTGAGAGCAGTTTTTTGTTGCAGGTACTAAAAGATATCACCCCTCTGATATTTGAATATTTTCATTAGAGTAACAAAACGTATGACCTATTTGTTTGTTATTTTAATTAAAATATTCAAACATCTGCTGACGTATGTGTAAACGTTTCTGAGGGGTGATATTTGTTTAGTACCTGTAACAAAAGATGCTATCAATACTATAATAATCTTACACAAGTCTAGGCGTTGTGGCGTCTGCCTGTAATCTAGCTAACAGTGGAAGTTACAAACTGATTCAGCGTACGCGAGGACGCAGGTTCGAAACTAAGTCACGTCTTTCGGATGGTGACGTTTAAAGGTCGGTCGATCCCAGACGTGAAAAACCATAGCTGATTGACACACGTCTGTAAAAACACAATACACACATGACACACACACAGAGGGAGGGAGGGATGGCATTCGCAAGAATTTTGGAAGTTGTTACAAAGATTTTAAAAAGTTAATTTTCTTGTTCAAGTATAGAAATTGTTCAAAAATGTTTGATTTGATATGTGACCATTGAATGTGGCCTTCATAATTTGTAGATCTCTTACTCGGAAGATATTTTCTTTTGTTTATGAACATGTAGTTGCATAGATGGCAACTATAGTTAATATCCGACTTGTTGAGTAGTACGTGATAGGCTATAGACGTAAAAACGTATTATGTAAAAATGTGTAGAACGGGTGTCAGATGCATATTCACCTGTTCTACACATTTGGACATAATAGCAGTGAAGGGATGTTCCTTTGTCTACCTGAGGAACTGTACATTTTGTCCTCTTTCTTTGTCCGTCATATTCATAGTGTGTATTTATGGAGCTCCACATTTTCTTTGTGTTGTCCAGGAGGATCAATATTTACAGAGAGTTATGCTTTACATATATTACAGATAAGGAGACAGAGAGGGAAACAGAAGTTTGGGGGAAAATAATGGTGACACAACGAAGAACAAAATATTTCTCTGATAAGATGGCTTCACTTTCAAAAATACTTTATTATACATAATTTCAATCTTATTTACAAAATATTTACAAGCACTCTTAATAATGTGACATCTGTTACACTGATAAGAATAGCACATACATGCAAGGTTTATTGTAGCCTTCTTCCTATATATGCCTAGTAAACTGCCAGGTTATTTTTTTATGACGTAAATCATACATTTCAAGAAAACAATGTACTTTATTATAGACATGTTCAATATCATTAAAGCTAATACAAAGTTTTGGGATATTTTGAAAATTGGCTGGATAGTGATTTTTTACAATTTTGATATATTTGGACTCATATATGTGGATGTTTTATAAACACTAGTACACTTCTGCTTTCAAGAAAAATTGAATACCAAAATTTACCAGTGCTCCAGGTAAATTTTCTCAAGTTGATAAATTTCAAATAGCGCCCATGGCCTTACAATGGTAGCTGCGACCATGAAAATCTCAGAATATGTAGTTGTGATATATAATTTCCAATAGCCAATCGGTCAATTATAGTCCAGAAACTTTGTTTTATAGTTAAATTGATATCTTGACCTTGAGAGGGAGCTATACAACATACGGTAAAGAGTTAATTATTTACAATTTCATCACTTTAGACTGATTTCAACCGCGACAACGATCACTGAATATTGTAGGATCGCATATGCTTCTAATATGTTCATTCGAACCAAATTTATGACCTCATACCAAAACTTTTGTATTACCTTTAACAGAATATTCACAAGCTCTCTTTAAAATGATAAAAATAGCACACGTATAAAAGATTAAATATAGCCTTCTTCCCATATGCCCTTTCAAATTGCCAGGTGTTTTTTAATGACATAAAGCATAACATGCTTAATATCGTTGGATTCAATTAAGACCATGTGCTATGTCATTTGTAACTAAACCCACAGTTGGAATCAAATTCAGTTGTACTGAGCCAAAATGCTAAGCCATGGTTTTGTGTGAAACTACACCACAATATCTTTTCCTTAATGTAGCAAACTACAACGAGTACTAGAACAGGGGAGTGTTTTACAAAGACTAAGATTGACTTTAAGTTGGACTTAACTATGGCAGGCCATTCATGCCACTGGTTGCTCTCACTATTGGTCTCCCAGTTATGATTTTAAATAATATTTCTTCCTCCAATAATCGAAAAATGTAAATTCTTTAGATTATAGCAACCATGATTTGTAAGTCCCTTGAGAAACCAATGCCAGTGAATGATGAGAGAAAATGGTGGCATGAGCAGCCTGCCATAGTTAAGTCAGACTTAAAGTCAATCTTAGTCTTTGAGAAACACCTCTATGGTGTGACACAAGGAAAGCCCTAGAAAAACATAAGATACAGATCCTTTCAAGGGTATTTAATGAGGCATACATGTCACTAAGAAATTAATGTTTTATTTGTACATCCTCAAATCAATACCATACCCCTGCACTAGTTTGGCCAGAAGGGATTAGACCTCCATGCATGATCACTGACAGGTGGCTATCTCATCAAATCAGCTCTAAATTAACATAAGAAAAAGGGTACCATATGGGGGAACCAACGGTCACCGCTTAGGCATTGTTTGCTATAAAGAGGGCGCAAGTAGCTATAATAAGTAGTGGGGCTTTAAAGCAATTGCACTATACCAATTGGGAGATAGAGAACAGATACTATGCTAATACAGTATTTCTTCTTTTTACCACAGAAATAACAGAAGTGACCTTTCTTGGTTAATTCTTTTCCCATTGCTGCAGCTGCAGTATACCATCTTTACGGCAATAAGGTTTCTAACAAACTTGGGGTAGCGGCAGATCCATTTTTGAAATTCAAATATTGTTTATGTTTGCCGACAGTCACAACAGTAACAATATCAATTTTACTTGAAATAAAAAATTATAGCTCAATTTTATAGCTCAAGATGCCGCACGTACCTTCCTTCCTTGCCGTATCGCGTCAGTACGTAGTCCAGAATCTGGCCTATTTAATTTTGATCTCCACGCACCACGCCAACGCTACCTCTCCCTACTTACTTGCTACCAGCCGATGATGGCGTGATCATTAAATTAAGATGCCCGGCGACTCAGGCTAGGCTAGTGAGCATAATTATGAGTCGTAAATATTCATAAATATCAGGGGCGGATCTAGCTTTTTGCTAAGGGGGGGGTTTGACCAAAATAATGACGATGCGGAGCATCGTCCACGAGCCGCGAAGCGGCGAGCCGATTTTTTGGGGGGTGTTTATTTGAACCCCGTAAGTGATGTTTTCCTGGCATCTATTAACACAATGGAGACCATAAAAAGCAGTGCATGATAACGTCTTTTTAAATCAAGTAACAGTTAAATAAAATAATGACGATGCGGAGCATTGTCCACGAGCCGCGAAGCGGCGAGCCGATTTTTTTTGGGGTGTTTATTTGAACCCCGTAAGTGATGTTTTCCTGGCATCTATTAACACAATGGAGACCATAAAAAGCAGTGCATGATAACGTCTTTTTAAATCAAGTAACAGTTAAATACACAGTTATATCCAGAGTTATCATGTGTTTGGTTAAGTTACCAGATGAGTTGAATATCTTCTCACAATATTTGCACTTGAAAGGGTTTCTCTCCAGCGTGCGTTCTTTTTTCTTTCTTTTTTTCTTTTTTTCCTCTTTTTTTTCCTTTTTTTTTTTTTTTTTTTTTTTTGGGCCGCCCAAGGGGGGGGTTTAAACCCCCTAAACCCCCCCCGTAGATCCGCGCCTGAATATTCATAATTGAATGAAACACGCCCTTAAGACTAAAACAACAACAACAACGAGTCTGTTGATAACGCCATCTTCGACGGCTTGAATCAAGTGTGGGGAAATTATAAAGGACGGTGCAGATTCTGGACTAGTCAGTACGAAGCGGACTGCGTTATCATCAACCTCGTGCGGCACGTGTAGAATGGTGACGACTTTCACCGGGCTGGAATAGGCGGTATAGCGATGACCCATTGCTCCTTCTGCAGTACTGGCATGAACCTGTCCTTGGCCTCTACTCCCTTGAACGTCACATCATACTTGCTGCCAGGCAAACCTTGTACCGCTGTCAGATGCTCCGCCGGCTGTACCGTTCCCCTTCAAGACCTCGGAAATCTTGGCCTTTTCCTCCATCAAAACCACTAGAACGCTACACCTTCGTTGAGTAGGCTGCATCCTGCTAACCGATTCCTTGATGATTTAGCCAAAAGGTCGCTGTCTTCCCTGAAATGAGCATGTCATCTAGAAAGCATATACTCCTCCCTCAGGACCTTGTAGAACTTGTCCCATGGCAGCTTGGAAAATAGCAGATGCACTCGCCACTCCAAAAGGATGTCGAGTATACTTTTAAAGCCCTCGATGAGTGTTGGTCGCCGGCCGCTCCCCCCCCCCCCCCACTCAGTGTTATTTAGGGTACGCATATGCGTCTTCCGAGCACCCCTCCCCCCCCCCCCCCCCCCCCCTTTCAGCAAAAGTCCGGTGTGTAAAGTCAATACGGGTAGACCTTTTTCTTTTGTTACGACCCGGAGAGTTTGGGAACACGCAGGGGGGGGGGGGGTTGATCGTCATATATTTGCGAGAATCCTCCGAGAGTCATCTGCTGATTCAAGGTGGAGTCTAATAATCCTCGTCGCCACTGTTGTATCTCTGATACACTATAACATGAGTGACTTGAGTGGCTTGGAAGCTCACATCAGTGACATTCTTCCTATAGTAGTACTGGTACGCTATTCAGGTATCCATCTATTGTCCTAATGTCACTGGCTGGTATGTGTATTAAATTGGTATGTGCATTACAGCAGGCATGTCTATTATGTTGTTCTATAATTATACATAACATCACTCATTTATTAAAAAATACTAAAACATACCGGTTGAAAAATCTAGTTTATTTATGCGAAACCTTCACCCCAGAACAGCACCACCTTATGTATGCAATTTGCGTTCTGGTAATTGGAGTACAAAGGATACTAACAGGTGAATGGAATGCTTCAATATCACAAACACCTGGGAAGAAAGCATCCATACATTTAGTTGATAAACGAGTCCGCATAATTAATAGTACGCCATGCAATCAAGAAAATGGCGATGCCCATGTCTTGCTGAGAAACTTTACTTTATTCTTGCTTTATGCCTTTCTCACACACTTTGGTGAGGAATCTTGTATATTGATGGGCAAAAATGCAATATATCTCTCAGAAAAACTAAAGTTATTCTTTGGGGTTAGGTTTACTTAAATAAGGGAGAGGTGGCATTGTGGAGGAAGAAAGAGAGAAAGAAGAAGACAAAAAGGTGTGAAAAAGTATAACTACTATGTGAGAAGGTTAAAGATAAACTTTAGTACTGGTAATGCGATTGCATTGTGAAAGAAAAGGTGTGAAAGCTTCAGTAGCATGTAAGTATATTGGTGTGCACTGCAAGGTTCTGGAGTCATCAAAATCATAATAAATTTGACAGAGTCTTGGTAAAGTAACAAGCACTGTACACAGAAAGCTATATATGAGACAACACACATGGTGTCGGGGCTAGTACTACCTTGATTTCCTTGTCTTTCTATGCTCATTACTCAGCCAGTATACATTTTTTTCCAAAATATTATTGTTTGGCACATATGTCATTTATTTGTAATCTTTTTTTATTTTTTTTAATTTTTTTTTTAAATTTATGTGTTTATTGAGAAATCAAATCATAACATATACAAACTTTCCAAAAAAAATCAATCTTGAACATTCAGTGTAAGTTTCGTTTGATTCTGTGAGAATTAATTTTCTTTTTTTTTTACCAGAACTCAAGAGGGGATGGGGCCGAGGAGAGAGGGATGGAGATGTACGAGGCTTAGGGAAAAGAATTCTTTCTTTGGTTTATTATTACCCCCTGAGGGGTGGGCCGATCCCGGAGGTACTGCAATACCGGGCCAACCCGTGACCAGGATGGAGCAAGCCCCTATTCCATGGTCTAGATTCAAAAATCAGTTTAATATACAAGCGACTCGGTGAGTCGCGTTTCAGATATTAAGCTGAAAAGAACAGATACTACACATGATCTTAGCCAAAAGGCCGAGAAGCGATAACGACACAAAAATTTACCGGACAAAAGATGCAAAAAGTGTATCTTTTTAGTTCCAGTTGGAGAAAAACAGGAAGAACCAAAATCGCTCCACTTACGTCCACGTGGCGTAAAAATGAAGGAAAATACCGAAAATTCATCGTGACCTATCCGAAAGTAGATTTTAAAAAGAATCGTTTGAGAAACAGTTGAGATCAAATAAATCATTAATTTAACTGTTATTTAGATAAGTTTCTTGATAATTGTAAAAGACAGGTACGTCTATCGAACAGTTTACGACGCGTTGTATATACTGGAGCACGTACGGAAATTAGTCTTTACAATAAGCCGCTATGATGATATCTTATTTTATCATTGGAACTGTTTCATCATGTAATCCTAATTATCCCAAGCAATCTTAATACAAAATATATACTTGACACCACAAATTTACGTTTTGATTTAGTACATGTACAAATTATCGTGAATGATTTATATTCGTCCACAAATCTTGCATACAGCGTATGCTTTTGAATACAACACAAGTGGATGATCGAATGAGCGACCGTTATGCACTATGGACGCACGCACAGCATGGTTGCACAGCGAGCCGCACATGATGCATAACGTGTACGATACGCTATTCATATGGTAATAAAAATCATGCATATGCATTAGTACGACCGCATGGCGATGATGCGTGCGACCCATAGAGATCTATATATCTCTATGGTGCGACCTCATAATTCCAGCGAATAATTAGATTCACATGCTGCCACATGACAATTTCTCAGACATCAAGTTCCCCCTTTATGATCATGACATATTTTTGTTCAGATTTCATTTTAATACTGCGAAAGACAATTAGTGTCATACTAGTAGCCTATACCGTAGGCTTACCATTACCATGAACCCGTCAGTTTGACCACCTTATCTAAAACAATTAACCTGTCTGGTTTTGCGTCCGGATTCGGTTTACACATGCCAAATTGTGATACTAGATTTGTCGTAAAAACTAGAAGATACGCATGTTCATGCAATCTGTAGTCACAAGGGAAAGGGGGAAAATACAAAGAATAACTTCTTTAAAATTATCCCTGATAATGTAATCACAATCATGACGATGTAGGAGTATTTACACCAATGTCTTAATATGGTTTATTTACAATTTGATCACATAATAATTTCTACTTGTCGTTAATTTGGTCTAATGACCAATTAAGCCAATTGTCATTTGGGCTAATCTCCAATTAGTCTACTACCCACTTTGTCTAGTGCCCTTTTTGTCTTCCATCCATAAGGTCAGTCCAGCGATCATTGAATGATTATCAGGCCATAAGAATAGTAGTAGACAAACTGGGCATTAGACCCGTGAGCTAGGAATAATTAGATCGAATGACTTCCAGACCAAATGGTTAGTAGATTTATTGGAGATTGGACTAAATGACTATAATCCTATAATAGTCATTGAGCCAAGTGACAAGTAGACGGAATGATTATTAAACAATGCATGTAATTGGTTTGATTGTGTTTTACCTCACTGCTAAGAAACTACGTTGTATATATATATATACCGTAGGCCAATATGTTAAGAAAGAAAGAAAAAGAAGCCTAATCATTGGGTAAACGCAGGAACGGTGCATCAAAATCCCCGCGAGAGCCCACGTATACGTGACTTTATGGAAGCATTTTCGATGTCATCAGAAAATGAAATGGTGAATTGTTAAAACTTGCTTAAAAATATGCTTTTCGAAGGTTTGCGAAACTACATGTACATGTAACACATGAACAGTGTATATATAGTTTGCTGTTCGAAGGCAACGTTTTCTTTACGATTCTTTTAAAAGACAAGTTTCATCATTAGGTCTTTTAAAATAATTGGTCTCTTACTAACAAAAGATTACTTAACAAAAAAAATCATGAAGTCATCCAGTCAGTGGCTGGATCGGCACAAAATGGGTAACATTTAGGATTTTATTTTATTTTTTTATTTTTTTTGTTTATTTATTTATTTTATTTATTTATTTATTTATTTATTTATTTTATTTTATTTTTTATTTTTTTTGGGGGGGGGGGGAAGATGTCGGTGTGTCGTGTTAAAGAGGTCTATTCACTCTACTCTAAATCTAAGGGTCGAGTTCAAGAATTTCAGGCCGGCACTAATGTTCTTTGGCGAGAAATTTATTCACATTAATATATTTTGACACCCTCCATACTTTGTGTAATCTAGCAATTGCTGGTGTAATAATAATATTGGAGGACCCTATAAGAACAGCGTTGATGCTGATGAGGCTTCTCTGGGTAAACTACACTATTGTTATTACATGTACACTATCATCTGGTTTTTATTATATTAAGCCTACCCTTTGCTTATTCAGAGAATCATTAATAGATGCGGAGTCGTCTTTAAAATCTTGTTTTTGAGAGAAATATACCTCGATGCTTTTTTTGTTAGTCAACTTTCATTACCAGAATTTTTGTGATTGGTTATCTTTATTGTAAGTAGAATTTATTTAAAAGTGAATAGTTTTTATGGTATCGAAAGTCTATATAATAGCCTCTCTTCTATCGTAGTAAAATATACATGTACTATGCTAGAGTACCAATGATCTTGTATTATCGTGCTTATTATATAGGCCTAGAGTATTATTGTCATTAATTGGCATCACCTTTGCATGCGAGAGAAAAGGCGAAATTTATCAAGGCTTTGAGCCCAGTGTCTCTCCTCCCGGTATAATTACTGATTGGGGTGCGAAGGTGGACCACAACTCCGGGGTTGCCCCTACACTTATACGAATATAAGTGTAGGAAAATACACGTATATCTATCAACATGTACATAAATGTACATGAATGTGTATACATGTGAATAAGATGTAATATCTACATTTTACACGTATTATACACACGTATATGTATAATAATACATGTAATTATAATAATACGGGGCTTATAATACTGTATTAAGCGCTTTTGCCGTCGGTTACGCTGTAACCGGTAAAGCGCTAAAATGTACAGTTTATTACCCCGGAGTCCAAATTAGGTTTAATTCACTCCAAAATAAATGAACATACACATCACGTTTCAGGCGTTTATTAAAGTGAGAATAGTGAAACAGAATAAAATTACAAAATATATTCACAAAATAAAGTAGGCTGACAACAAAATATACAGTGCATGTACAATGTAGTTGCAAAGAATCGGTCGAAAATAAAAGTCACTACTGCTAGTCCCACTCTTACTGCAGCTACTACTTCTATAAATGCTTCTGCCACTATGCTACTTCTAGGATAACGACTACTTCTTCTTTACTACTTCTGCTACTTTGTTTTTTTTAGTACTTTCTTCTACTACTTCTACTACATGTACTACTACTACTACAACAACTACACAAATGCGCAACATATCCGCCTAAAAGAGGGTGTTCCAGAAGTTGAACAGGAAACATTAAAATGGTCGACGGGCTCACAACTGTACGTTTATTCAATTCTTATTTCCTGACACAATACATCCCCTAACAATATTCTTTCTATTATAACAGGAGATGAAACATGACTACTAACATATTTTGTTTACACAATAGACCTTGTCAAGAAAGATGTCTATTGGGTCTCAATAACAAAATCCTTATTTCCTTCTAGTTAGTTTGACCTTCTATCTTTAGAAGGGAAATACATATACATGTATATGGAATAATTTACCAGTCAAGTTCTTCCTTGGAAGAGACTCTTCTCTCATTCTCATTCCTCTGTCACTGTTAACTTATTTGACGTCCTACATTCAACTCGGTATTTCGTATAAGGTCTCTTTTAAAAAAGAAGAAGAAATTTTCCTTTCTATAGTCTAGTCTAGTCTGACCTCCTTTCTTGAGAAACAGAGAGTCATTAAGAAACTTGTTCCTTGTAAAACAATCTTCCCCAAGTCTTAGTACCCGAGTACGTATTTGACCGTGACAATTAAAATTGGTATTTTTTGTTGGAGCAAGGCAGGCATAAGTTTCTACTCTAGTTCATTGAACTTCTATTGAGGTATAACACAGAGCTAGTACATGCACATTTACTCAGGCCTGTTCCTAAAGTCTCGTTTTCTAATCACTACCTGCACAGTTTTATACATGTATATCATCGGCATTTCTTCACATCTCGGCCCTGTTTCATAAAACTTGTTATCACTTACACATAGAAATTTATATCACAATAAAATTTGCTCACAGCTAATCAAATGCCATGCTTTCAGTAGATTACAACACTTAATATAACTTGTTATTGATTACTAGTTTCATGAAGCAGGGCTCTGGCTGGGTCTTATTAAACGGCACCGGACCTATCTTTTCAGTTTCAGTCTCTGTCGTGAAACGCCTTAGCTTGATCGGTCATTGACCTTTGGTGTGTTTTTGCATCCATGGTACAGGTACGTTTTAACAAACTGAAAGTCGTTGGGTACAGCGGCAGCACTTACACTTACTTACACTTACACCACTTACACTGACGATGTTATCTCTTGATCTTCACCCTGACCTTGATAGAGACATAAGGGTTGGCCTGGTATCCCGTGATGAAGACACGTCAGTCCTAGTCTAAATCAGAGTCACAAGATACCCGGAGCTAAAGCACAAAGGGAAGGTAAATTAGCAAAATTATTTTGATCATTATTTCGATTATACCGTTGGTCTTATTTGGGTAGTTAGGCCGAATTACGCCTCTGAAGTAGATCTCTGGGGGTTAGGTATCATCTTTTTAATCCTTAAAGGCTCCCAATACATAATGTGTTTTTTTTTTTTATATTAAAGGTAAAACTAGTCTTTTCCCCAGACAGTATTTTGAAAATAACCCTCAAAACTTCGGATCTGTTTTATTGGGCTAAATACACAGATTTTCGGCCAGTTAAAGGACAAGTGTTAGGTTTTTGGTCTGACCCAGGATTCCCTTAAAGGATTTCTCCTTGGAACTATCATCTCTATCGGTAATAAAGGTAAGACTAGCCTTTCCACCAGACATACTCTTTGCAAAAACTCTTTTCAAGACGTTTTGAGGGCTAAAAACGTTAGTTTTAGGTCATTTTCAGTAGGGATTTCGGGAAATTATGAAAATAGAATCATTCTAAAATGCAAAAATATGGAACGCTTCACGATTTTGCGATATGATATATGATTATATATATATTTCTTAAGAATTGACAGTCGTCGCCTTGGTGATGGTGTGATCCCTCATGGTGTTTGGGATGCTCTGCTCTGCGTTCTGCATTGAAGAAATGAAAAGAACAAGGATGGTTTAAAGGTTACAAGTATTGACAACATTTCACACAAGTCACAAACTCTAGGATACAATGGAGCGCTCTTTATTTCTCTGTATCTCTCCCTTTATCTATCTATCTTTCTAATTATCTATCCCTCAGTCCTTTTTTCTCTCTGTAATTTCACTCCTTACCTCTCTACTTTACTTCACTTTCTTATAATTGAAGTAGACTTGGGCATCTACTACCAGACATGTAATACTCACTGGAAATGTATCAGGCTAGACATCCTTAACTTCCAGTATAGGTACGTCTGTTCAGTTGCATGAGAGAGAGAGAGAGAGAGAGGTTGACTCTCTTCCACGGAAGCTTCCAATACGAATAGCGCCCTCTAGTGGTGGCTATTGTAGACAGCAGACGTCGTCTGCTAGCGTAGGCTGCTACTGGATACGGCTGACGTCGTCTGCTAGCGTAGCTTGATAATATCAATTCTGCATTGTTGAAGAAATGAAAAGAACAAGGATGGTTTAAAGGTGCACAAACTCTAGAATACAATGCCGTTCTCTCTTCTTATTTCTCTCTATCTACTTTTCCGTCTTCTTACTTTTTATTTCTCTACCTCTGCCATTCTCTCTTCTTACTTTTTATTTCTACTTTTCCCTCTTCTTACTTTTTCTGTAATTTCACTCCTTACCTCTCTACTTTCCTCCTCTTTCTTATAATTAAGAATTGACAGTCGTCGCCTTGATGATGTGATCGGCCCTCATGGGGTTGGGGAGGCTCTGCGTTCTGCATTGAAGAAATGAAATGAACAAGGATGGTTTAAAGGTGCACAAACTCTAGAATACATACAATGCCGTTCTCTCTTCTTACTTTTTATTTCTCTCTATCTACTTTTCCCTCTTCTTACTTTTTATTTCTCTACCTCTGCCGTTCTCTCTTCTTACTTTTTATTTCTACTTTTCCCTCTTCTTACTTTTTATTTCTCTTTTCTTACTTTTTATTTCTCTCTATCTACTTTTCCCTCTTATTACTTTTTCTGTAATTTCACTCCTTACCTCTCTACTTTACTTTCCTCCTCTTTCTTATAATTAAGAATTGACAGTCGTCGCCTTGATGATGTGATCGGCCCTCATGGGGTTGGGGAGGCTCTGCGTTCTGCATTGAAGAAATGAAATGAACAAGGATGGTTTAAAGGTGCACAAACTCTAGGATACCATGGAGCGCTCTTTAAAGGGACACTGCATGCATATGCATGACAGCGCATGCATATGCATGGCGCGGCGGGGCGGCGCGGCGGAGGAGGGCGGCGCAGGCCCCGCCCGCCGGCGGGTGTTCTAATTTCTTTATTTTTATTGTTTTTCCAAAGGAGAAGATCGTGCCATATCTTGCGCGCAGGGGCCATGCTAATCTTCTCTGTATCGTTCCAATTTTAATAGATGTGTTGCCGAAGCTAACACGAAAGTACCTGAGAACAAGCCCCTTTAAGAACTACCAATCCATAAACTCCGAATTTCGCGCAGTGTGCGTGTTTAAGCACGTGTACTGTACGTAGCGGTTTCCCTCGATCAAGAAATCAATAATCTACTTTTGTTGTCTCTCCATGTGACCCGAAGTTCCACCAATCGGAAGGCACACACAATCCTTTGTGTGTGTGCGAAACACTAACGCACGTGGCAACGCGGACACACTGCATAGGACTATATATATCCCGACGTCTATGGCGCCCTTGAACTGCTAGATGACTGCATAGTTGAGTCAGCACGTGGCTGTGTAGAGTAATTCAGACAGAATACTGAAAGACTTCTGTAATAGGGTGGCCACCATTCCATCACCTCCCGTCGATCTGGTCTCGGCCTGCTAAAACAAGCAAAACGTAAAACACATTGGTTACAAGACTATCTATTATTTTATGAAAGTATGTTATACTTTTCATATAGATGTATAAATACATATACACACACATGTATATCTTTCACAACATATCAAGAACAGAGTCCCAATGATATGCAGTCTTAAATTAAATATGTTGTAAAATATCGAGTCACTGAAAGACATTTGTAACAAGGTGGCAACCATTACATCATCTTTCGGCGATCTGGTATTGACATGGAAATAAACAAAACGTACAACACCTTGGTTAAAAGATTATCTACTTATAAAAGCATATATAATATATATAGAAAGAGAGTTGTATATATGTAGAGAGAGATATGTATATATAGAGAGAGAGAGATATGTATAGAGAGAGAGATGTATATGATTATCTTTCCTCTAATATACAACTTTGGTTCAACCTTCAAATTCAATACATTCATATACGGTACGGTGAATTCTGGAAACAGGACAACAGTGGGTTCAACTATATGAAAATTACTGTTGGCATCTGTAAGACTAAGAACAGGAGGGAATTCAATGGTTACCCGTCCACACGATGCAAGATCCAACAGAAGTATGCTGTTAGACATTCGGTAGTATTAAATGCATGGTGAGATTATAGAAGACTGAAGAGATTTGAGTTATCTTGCTGTAAATTTTTTAAAATCAAATCTGCCACGCTGGAACATAAAGGCGTCCTACTTTCAAAATACAGATTATATTATCCATATTATAAAAACACATCGAAATTTATATCATAACTAATTAACTATTTAATAATCAGGAACACTGGTTTAACCTAGTATCGCAACCCATCTTAATACGGGTCAGCTCTCTGTTGTTGTTGTTGTTGAGATTATTGGCGTTTCCATCGTCATTGGATGATTTTGTGTGTCGGCCTACAAACAGATCGATCGGCGTAGTCCGGTTCTAAACGGTTCCTCTACGTACATGTAAGTAATCATATCTGGTCCGTTAAAACCCAAAGTACACACACATTACAGACACGACCAATTAAAGAAGTAATCCCACCCCGTCCCACCCGAAGGCGTTAGGCCGAGTTTGAGTCTGCAGTTTATAAGCTGAAATTGGATCACCCATGATGTGATCTTAAAGGTAAAGACCAGTATTGGAAACGCCCCAATTTCAAAAAATGAAATGGAAGCTCTTATTACCAATCATGTGAAAGAATATGTTTTGACTAATACATGATAAAAATGTTGCCGGGAAACCATATATTTGGTAAATTAGTTTATCTATTGGTGTGTGAGAGATAAACGCACGTGTCGCGTACGTGTGTGTACAGTGCTTGTAACTTTACCAAGACTGGGCCAAATTTCTTATCATTTTGATGATTCCAGAACCTTGCAGTACACACCAATACTTGAATGCTAGTTAATCAACCTTTTTTGATCGATTCCCCAACGTTTCTTTCACACTGCAATCGAATGACCATAACTGGTCTTTAGCTTTAGAGTATCGACCCACTTAACATAAATCCTACCTTATAACAATAACAACCCTACCTTATAATGGCTTCATATTAAAAAATGAAAATCGAATTCTCAGTATACCACTAAGATAATATTAGCCCTCTCATATGATTTTAGACCGTTCAGAATTAGACTGCATTCTGAACTCGAATCGAACATCTGTTTGACTCGTTCGCCCAAGCAGCATTTTTTTTTCTCACTCCACCCAGTCCACCGTGACTTTTATGGAAATGTCGCCCCCTACCGTCCGAAGTTCTTTACATCACACTTATACCTGTCAATAAAGAAACGACAGCCATAATCTCTTGGGTTTCTGAAGTACCTCTGATTACAAACAAAATATTTGACACATATACATTACACAACTACTCCTTGAAAACTTTGTAAAAGCAGCTGAATATTTTTACGGATTCAGTGCTGTTACTATTCAAGGATCAAGATCTATACCGTGCATGGCATTATAATGTTTATGCTGGTATATGAATGATCGTCATTGAGCCATGTATCTCAAGCGGGAAAGGTCGCTGAGCAGAATGAAGGTCAAACGCAGGTCTCCATCGAAAAGGGAAGTGGTCGAACTTTGTCATTAAACAGTAGGTCTGAAAGAAGAATTGTCGCTGAGCAGAATGAAATGATAATAAAAATCAATCACATCTTTAATGCGTGCAGGGATACACAGGCATGAATCCTCCGAAATAAACATATTGTCCAAATATTGCACGATTCCCAAGTTGTACACCACAACATCACTACAGATAATATCACAAAACTATACTTGGCTAGCACAAGCGATGTTTAGGATTGTTCTCTGAGTTGAATGCAGACAAATTAGGTATTATGAAGATTCTCCAAAATGAGATGAAAGAGGTTAGAATTGAAATAGAAGAAATATGCTTCAAGTGTATGCAGGGAACAAAATAAACAAGAGATATGACGTTCTCAAATTAACGTGTTGCCTCGATGAGAAAACTTTGAGAAGTGTACTTTTGAAGAGAGAAGTGAGGATGAGAAAGAAGATTTTGTTTTGCTTCTCCTTGCGAAGCAGGATTAAAACAAAGAGAGTACTATACCAATTCTAGGAAGTGAGAGTGAGTCACTGGTAATAATTGATCAATATGAGTGGTAGTGCCTGGTATATATCAGAGGGCAATGACCTCCCTAATCCATTTTGCAAAATAACAAATGAGATTGAGAAATGAAGGATGAAAATGAGGAAATTACTACAGGTCCATGATTCAATGCACGCGTCAAAATTGTTATACACCTGTTCACCTATCAAATTACACTGAGGATTTGAGACCAACAGTGTATATTGTTATAGAAGGGGAGAGGGGGAGATGAAGAGAGTGAGATGAAGGGAAAGATAACAGAAAGGTGAGAGGGGACGGGAAGACGAGATGATGAGGGAGGGTGAAGATACAAATAGTCCAAAGGGGATAATGATACTGATAGAGGACATGTTAGGGAGGAGAGAAAAGATGGATAGAAGTGTGGATATAAACAAAAGGAGTGGAAATAGAACGGATGTAGGAGAAAAAATATAGGAAAGAGAGGGCTAGAATGTGAAAGGAGAGGAGAGAAGAGAGTGAAAGAGAATGTGAAAGAAAAAAGGATAGAGGGTAGGGAGGATGACAGAAAGAGGGTAAAAGAGTGATATAGGGAGACCATGAGTGTGAAGAGAACGATAGATGTAAGAGATGAGAAAAAGAAAAGAATTATAGACAGGTTTGGATATAACAATATGAGTGAGAAAAGAGAGAAAAGAGGGGGAATAGAGAGTGTGCAGGAGGGAATGGTAGTGGCAATAGGAGAGACGGAATAGACAAATTGTGAAATGGAGAGAACGGTAGAACATGATGAAGAGAGAAAAGAGAGTGAAAGAGGGACAGAGAGTAAGAAGGAGAAAACGACAGAATGAAGGGGAGAGAAAAACAGAGAGACAGCGGATGTGAAGAGAATGATAGAGATAAGATGAGACAGGAGAAAGAGAGGAAAGATAGAACGTGTGAAGGAGCTAGAGAACAATATAAGAAAGAAAATAGAGAGAGTGGGAGATTGAGAGTATGAAGGAGAAATAGGTAGAGGAGAGAGGAAGATAGAGGGAATGTGCAAGAGGAGGGATTGACTCCGGGAAAAAGAAACAAAGGAGAGTGGAAAGGAGTATAGCAAATGTGTACGAGTGAACGAGAAACCGATGAGGAAATGGAAGATGATAAAGTGATATCTAGAGAGAGAGGGGGAGAGAGTGAGAGAGAAAGAGTGTGGAAAAGGAAATGCCAGGGAAAAGCAGAGAGAGGAAATATACTGAAGGAAATATGTAGAGAACAAAATTTACAGGGAATTAGGAGAGAGTGAAAGAACAGAAGAGAACTTCCCAGAGAAGGAGAGAAAAAGACAGAGTGTTCCAACAGCTGGATCCTAATTCCCTGGATCTCCCCTTTATCAAATTAATAGAAAAAAAATGATAACGATTTAAGTTTACATAAACTTAAAAGGCCTACACAAAGCCGCACACAATCGTGATCAATTAAGAGTATTAATCCATTTTCAACTTTTTCAAAATTATATTAGCAACGAGTTAATTACATTCACAGCCTATATTTTTTGCATCATTTACTGCACTATGCAGATGTGTAGTACCTCCAACGTGAAGTTGCACCAGGGACCGGGACCCTGGATACACTAAGCCGCGCGCATGTAGAGCCTATTGTTTTAAATGAAAGTAGATGTCTGCGCTATGTCAATCAGCTGTTCGCACAGCCTCGCTGCTTCTTCACGTTGCACGTGTTTCGCACAATTATGATTGTTTATCCGATCAAAGTTAGGGCACTGGCTAAATCTGGGCGAAGGAGCGTGCAAGATATGAACCTCAAAATTGACTGAATGGACCGTACTCACTTCTATCTCCCTCCCCCTTTCTCTCCGTCTCTCGAGCTTTTGAGCTCCGTCTTTCCATGGAGTTCTTTCGAGCTCTCTCTTTTTCTCCCGGTCTAATACGGGGAGTCGTATATATAGACTAGCTATAAGTGCTCAAATCTGTAGGCCTAGAAAAATGAAATTTTGTAATTCATAAATGTTAACATCCGGCATAGGGCTATAGAAGCACGTACTTCATTTCTCGTGTCACGCAAAGATTAGTTTGAAAAGAGAACAAAAGTTGAAGGATATATCTGTCGGCCTGTCAAACACCACACGTAGATCTAAATAAGAAAGGTTTTTAGAAAAGAGAGGAGGTTATACTTATAGTCATATACAAAATTAGTTTGAAGGTCAAATACTATGAATAATTCTTCAAATTACAAATGGTTAAAGCACATCGTAGGTGTATGTGTCGAAGGAAATATGATATCGTAACAGGACCTAGAGAGAGAGAGAGCACGCAAAGAGATGATTAGGCCTGTCTTAATTAGCTCATAATGCAGGTCATTGCAGTTTTAAAATCATACTTACAAGGCTAAATGCAGAGTTGCACATGAGGGTATGACGTAACAACAAGATAAATCAACTGAATCTCACTATGATCAATGTTGTATGATAATCCAAATAATAATCCAAAACGGTGTTCATCCCAAAAGATGCCCTTCACTGTACATACGAGGTAAATAAAGCGAGGCGCTCAACCACCAACTTCGAGCGGATAGTTGATCCTCCTCCACGCCGGAACGATCGGTCTAGACGCGGGGAGTGTGCAAGACCTTTCCTGCCGCATCACATTAGTCGCTCGTTTATAGTTTTAGAAGTTGGCAATGTTTTGAACATCGAAATTCTTGAAATTGAATGGCTGCTGCTTTCAAAGACAATGAACATCCATCTCTAAACTATCTCCTTTGATTAACATCCTTCTATCCAGCGTTCGAGCTGTAGCCCAACATAACTGAGCCTCTGAGGAACCGTCATCAGCTATAAGGCAGGCTTGGAATCCCAGATGAAAAAATTAACAAGTTACGAACCGGTATGGTCCGTGCACGTGGATGAATGTACTCATGGGCGGATCCACGATTTTCCAAAGGGGAGGGGAGGAGGGGGGGGGGGGAGGGGGCGTGAAATGTACGAAATTGCGTGTACAAAGCCTTTAGTCTTTACGGAATTTCTATATGCTTAAACTGAACATTTATGTGGAAATTTCTTAGCATTTATCCTGCTATTTCCTGATCAGGGGGGGAGGGCTTGCGCCCCCCGCCACGCTCCCCCTGGATCTGCCCCCGGTTCTTGAGTTATAGACAGTTATATAAGTCTCGGGTAGGAAGAAGGAGTTCTTATTTCGACAAATCTATAGTACGTCATTCATGATCATTATCATACATATTCCTTTTGGTATGAGATATTGAACTAGTGATGAAATATTAATAAATTGCCAATTTAAGAATTTTCACATTGCAGGGATGGTTAAGGGGGGCGGAGCATAAGGAAAACAAAAACTGCATTGTGTTAAAGCTTACTGACAAATAGTGCAGACATACATATTGTCCAAACTCCATCATCTGCAATATTTAACAAGGCTCATAGTTTGAAGCCGGACTCAGTCATAGATTTTAATCAGCAAGACTAGCAGTCTTTAGCAGACCAATTAACAGTCCATGCAAGATTGACAATTTCATTTCGTGAAAATGAGAGGAGGCAAGTCTATTTAAAAAAATAGTTTGGAGGTCAAATATTATTAACAATTGTTAAAGAATAGGAATGTTTGACACCTACAAATAGTAGGTCCATGCAGGCCTAGATCTAGGCCTATATGAATTAGGAGCTCTAAAATCGCAACTTGGCCGGGCCGAGAGAGAGAGAGAGAGCAGAGAGATGACTAAAGATACATGTACATCAAATGAATCTCACCATGGCTAACGTTGTATAATCCAAACGATAATCCAAATCTGTGTTTATCCCAAAAGATGCCCTTGACTGTATCAAGATACAGCAATGCGCTCATGCAGGAATCACCAACCTCGAGCGGATAATTGATCCTCTGCAATGCCTGAACGACGTGGCTGGACAAGCCCCGGTGGGGTCACTCAATGTGACTTCCGGACCGCATGACCGTTACCACAAATGCATATAACCCCCTTTTGCGGTCAATTTCAAGGACATTTTGTGAAATTTAACCCCCTTTTTTACGTCAAAACAAGGACAAAATCGTACTTTGGAATACCCCTATTTATAAGACGGCCGGAGAGTGCTCGGTCTTTGTGCCCCATCACATTGGGCGCTCGTTCGTTTGAAGTTTTAGAAGTCGACAATGTATAAACATCGAAATCAAGTTGAATTTGCAATACTGCAGCTTTCAAAGACAATGTAGATATAGTGTATCTCTAATCTATATCATTTGGTTAAAATCCTTCTATCCAGCGTTTGAGCTGTAGAGGTCTAGGCCATCACTAGGTGAGCTGAGACAGGCTTGTCTGAACTACATCTTGTGCAAAATTCAACAAGTCTCATACTAGGCTTGAAATCAGGAACATCACAGCAGACCAACAGTTCAAACGACTGACAATTTCGTTTAGTGTAAATGAGAGGAGTCAATTAGTCAAATAAAATTAGTTTGAAGGTCAAATACTATAAATCATGGTTAAAAAGTAGGAACGTTTGGCACCTGTATTAGATCCAGGCCTATGTGTAGCTAGGCCTACATAATGTCGAAGGAGCTTGGCCTGAGACGTATAGCCTTGTACAGGAGCAGAGAGAGCAGAGAGATGACTAGACTAGGTCCAGACCTGCATGGCCTATCGTTGCTCATGCATGTACATGTAAATGCAGCTCACTTTAGTTTTAAAATCTTATGCACAATTGCACGTTAGGGTATATAAATATGTCGATACAACAAAATATATCAAACGAATCTCACCATGTTCAACGTTGTATGATAATCCAAACAATTATCCCAAACTGCATGTGTTCATTCCCGAAACGACGCGATGCCCTTCACTGTATCAAGATACAGCAAGGCGCTCATTCAGGAACCACCAACTTCGAGCGGATAGCTTTACGGCGGAACGATCTGCCTGGACACACGGAGAGTGCATGAGCTTTCCTGCCGCAATATACATTGGTCGCTCGACCGTTTGAAGTTTTAGAAGTTGACAATGTATTGAAAACCAAAAATCTTGAATTTGCAATATTGCAGCTTTCAATGACACTCTATATGCATCTCTAAACTATTTCCTTTGATTAAAATCCTTTTATCCAGCGTTTGAGCTGTAATAGACCTATGCCAACATTATACTGAGGAGGCATCATCAGGTGAGCTGAGACTGGTCGTGCACTTGCACGTTGGATGATAATGTACTTATGGAAAGTGAAACAAATCTAGTCCCGGTGAGGAAGGCGAGTGATTCTTATTTTGACGATAGGCCTAAACTAAAAAGAGGTTGTATTATTCCTTGCGACCGACCCAAAAATATTTAATGATTTTTTTTTTAAAGCATTCAAAACTGAAAAATGTCAGCCCAAAGAGGGGGGGGGGGATATAAAAAATAAAAAAAAGATTTCCGACCGACCGACCAATGTTTTGGCACCCAAAACTAAAGGGTAATACAACATCTCTTCGTTTTCTAGGCCTAAAATCGAAGAAGTGAACAGAACAACTAACACGTAACAAGCCTTTGTGGTAGGGTTGAGGGTAGGTAAGCAACAAATTAACAGGCTTTTTAAAATATTTTTTACCTAACAACAAACAATTCTAAAACTAAGAAGAAAAATCAGAGAAGCAGGCTAGGGAAAGTATGAACGGATACAGTTGAATAATCACTAATTAGGAGTTAGCTCTTCGTTTTTGCCCCCAAAATGAAAATGTCCCCTTTGTTTAATTTGGTAAAAATAAAAATCCCGGAACATCATCAGCTTGGTAAAACCCCAATTAAAGTCCCCTCTAGGGGCGTTTTAGCATATTTGGGAAAATATGGAAAATCATCAATTTTTGACCAAAATGACAAAGGGGTAAGCTCCAGGGGCGGATCCAGCCGGCAGAAGGGGAGGGGGCCAAAGAGGGGACCCAAATCGTGAGAGAATATTCAGCGGCGAAACAGCCAGCCGGTGAATAAGCGGGGGGGGGGGGTGGGGGGCGGTAAGGAGCACTAATATTTTTTTTGCTCCCGAAAATTTGAAAATTGCGGCGGCCGATAATTCCCTTAGTGGGTGGGGGGGGGGGGGGTAGTGAGCACTAACGTGTTTTTAACTGTATTTTCCCAGCCCCCCCCCCCCCGGCCCCGGCCCCCCTGGATCCGTCACTGGTTAGCTCATCGTTTTTGCCCAAAAAGGGACAAAACAGGGACAATTTTCTCCTTTGTTTATTTGGTCTGAATGAACATCCCGGCACATCATTAGCTTATTGGAATTCTCACTGACACAACTGGTAAGGGATGTAACCCGTCCTGCGTCTAGTAACATCCTGGATCTTCTTTTGACGTCCAACCCTGGCCTCATTACAGATGTATCCATTCATCCTGGCATATCAGACCACAACATTGTGTCCTTCGTCTTTTCAGGAAATCCGAAAACGGCCCGTGCCCCTCCCAGGAAGATCTACCAATTCCACCGAGCAGACCACCAGATCATTAAAGAAACTGTTGAAAAGTTTTCAATCGATTTCTTCCTTTCATCTCCAGAGCTCCAAACTGTAGATGAAAATTGGAACAGGATATCTGCGTTCCTCAAGAAGTGTATGGAGGATCTGATACCATCGAAGATGAGCAAATCCCGGCGACACCTTCCGTGGATCACCACCGACCTCAAACGAAAAATGAGGAAGCGTGATAGGCTCTTTAAGAAAGCCCGTAGAAACCCCAGTACGTCAAAATGGAAGGCTTTCCGACAGCACCGCAACGTGGTAGCGAAACTAGTTCACCAAGCACACCACGATTACGTGAACAACACCATAGGGAACAGTCTGCAAGGGAATCCCAAGACCTTTTGGTCCTATGTCAAGCAGTGTCGGACTGAGAAAATGGACATCCCATCGCTAATGCTACGTTTACACTATGTTCCCGGCGGCCACGGCAGCCCCGTTTGCCCGAAACGTAGTAAGCCGTGGGATTTAGAACAATTTTATTTCTGGATTCAAGTTTTGTTACGTCTTGCCAAGTTTTCTCACGGTCTACAACGGAATCCGTGACGGGCCGTGGGGGGAAGGGGATGCGGAGTCCCGGAGGCTCCAAGGCGCACTACGGTTCGGCCCGCGTTCTACCACGGATGCCAGAACGTTCCCTCCCGGCCCGTCACGTTCTGATGGGGTCCCTCACGTTTCCCACGTTCTGATCAAGGTCTGACACGTTTTTCACGTTCTGTCAAGGCTTTGTACGGATGAAAGGTGGACGCAGGGCAGCTTTGGAGCACGTTTGTGCCGGCGGTATAAAAAGAAGGTCTCCCAAGCAATAGCAATCATGGTATTCTCAGACCTCGCGTTGTGTCAGACCGTAGTAGAACACAACGCGCCGTAGCGTGCCGGGCGCTTAAACCGTCCCACTACGGACCACCTCCAAGTTTTGTTACGGCCTATTACGGACTGTCACGTTTTGTTACGTTCACCCCGGTTTATTACGGCCTACTAAGTTTCTCATCCGCACCGTGACTGCCGTGGCAAATTTTTTGACAGTTTAAAAATCTGACACGGTATCCACGGCAATCACGGCCTGTCACGTTTGCCCATACGGTCCCCCGCGTTGTGTCACGTCAATCCCGTTTCGTCCACGGTGGCCTGAAACGTGGTTGCCGTGGCCGCCGGGAACATAGTGTAAACGTAGCATTAGATCTGACAAAGGCATCCACACGACCAACAAAGACAAAGCAGAGTGTCTCAACTCTTTCTTCCACTCAGTATTCACCAACCAACAGGTTTGTCATGCTCGTATGGAAGGTTCCTCACACTTTCCTGATATCGGCCATCTACACATTCATCGTCCTGGTGTGGCAAAGCAGCTGTCAAATCTCAACCCATCCAAAGCTTGTGGGCCAGATGAACTTCCACCTAAACTCCTCAAGCTTGTAGCTGACGAGATTGCTCCTGCCTTAGGATTCCTTTTTCAGCAGAGCTACAACTCTGGCACTGTTCCAGCTGAATGGCAGCATGCATTAGTAACACCCATCCACAAGTCCGGTGACAAGTGTGATCCAGGAAACTACAGACCTATTTCCTTGACCTGCATCTGCAGCAAGCTAATGGAACACATAGTGCGCTCAGCCATATCTCGAAACATGTAGCTGCCAACAACATCCTGGTAGATGACCAACATGGATTTCGGCAGAAACTTTCCACCACCACACAACTCATCTCTGCTACCCAGGATTGGGCACACACCTTACAATGCAGAGGCCAGACGTCAGATGTCATCTTCCTTGACTTCCAGAAAGCTTTCGACCGAGTACCTCATCGCCACTTGCAGACCAAGCTCGAGCATTATGGCATAAGAGGAGACACATTACATTGGACTATGTCGCTACTTTCCAACAGGCAGCAAGCAGTTGTTGTCAAGGGCTCCCGATCATCTTGGATGCCTGTTACCTCTGGGGTACCTCAAGGTTCAGTGATCGGACCAGCCCTCTTTTTGCTGTACATCAACGACATCACTGCAAATATCCAGTCCAAGATGCGCCTTTTTGCTGACGATAGTGTGATTTACAGAGAAATTCACACTAAGAATGACACCTCCATCCTTCAGCAAGACCTTCAAACCTTGTCTGACTGGTCAGCGAAATGGTTCATGGCTTTCAATGTCAAAAAGTGCGCCTCCCTTACCATCACGAGGAAAAGAACACCAACACAGCATGACTACCGGATTTCCAACGAGATAATACCCAGGATAGACAAGTACAAGTATCTCGGGGTAACTGTAACCAAGGACCTTCGCTGGAATACACACTGCCAACTCCTACTGAACAAGGCCAACAAAACCCTTGGGTTGCTGCGGAGAACCCTGTCACCATGCACCAAGGATGTGAAGTCAAGAGCGTACACAGCCCTGGTTCGACCGCAGCTAGAGTATGGCGCTGAAGCCTGGAACCCCCACACTTCTGGTGCTGCCGAAGGTCTGGAAAGAGTACAGAAAACAGCTGCTCGTTTTGTCTTCCGCGACTACCAAAGATCCACGTCAGCTACAGGGCTTGTTTCCCAGCTGGGATGGGATAAACTGCACACACGTCGTCTTCTAGCACAAAGCACCATGCTCTTTAAAATACACCACCAGCTAGTCAACATTTGTCTTCCTCACCTCATAACTAAAGCTACATACATCAGCAGAAGAGACCACACACTCAAGCTCTCTGTTCCTGTTGCAACAATAGACTCCTACAAGTACTCATTTGACCCCCGCACCATTCGCATCTGGAATCAACTACCAGCCACTGCAGTTACTGCCCCAACAGTTGCTGCTTTCCAGATGATCGCCCTCCTTGTCATCAGAGGGTTGGAACCTCCTGTAGGTTCCAGAATGCTGTAAACCATATATAGCAGCATGATTTTTTACTTGCACGTCACTGTTTTACTGTATAAAGAAATTGTACACCTTTTTGTAGTCTGCACTTTCACCTGCTGTCACAACACATCCCATCCCAGTATAGCTTGGAAAAGCTGCTTCAGGGATTACCTCATCAAGTATCAAGTGTTGGTCTTGGGGTCTTAGCATATTTGGGAAAATGTGGAAATTCATAAAATTTTGACCAAACTGGCAAGGGGTTAGCTCTTCATTTTTGCCCATTGGCTCATTATCATTGTATCTTGTAATTATGTATGCTTACATGCATTTCAGTGCTATAGCCATTCACACTCTATTTCGAACCCCCTTTTTTCTCTCTCTCTTTCTCGTTATCTCCCATTCATTCTTTTCTTCCCTCAATACCTTTCATTTTCAATGCTTTGTAGCCTTAAACCTTCACAACTGGTTCATTATTATCAATGTATTGTTTGCATCATCATCACCACCATCATCATCATCACCATCATCATCATCACCATCATCACCATCATCATCACCATCATCATCATCACCATCATCATCTTCACCATCATTATCACCATCATCACCATCATCATCATCACCACCATCATCTTCTTCTTCATTATTCTATTCATACAAATGTCAAAACCTTGTTCTTCAAGCATGATTATCATAATCTGATAATTTTCTTCTCATACATGTATAACGACTTTTAAACCAGAAAACAAGATGGGGTGAGAAAAATGTAAACATTACAGGTAATATATAGATGATTAAATTTATTTTCAACAGCAATACAAATCGTAAAAAGTTACATGCGATATAAATATTCCATTATAAAGACAAAACTATCATGAATGCACTTAAACTTGCATAGTTAAGTTGTTTCAACTTCCCATCTCCAAAATAAAAGCACAAGTCTGCACCTTCAGCCAATGGACGGAATATATATATATATTGATACAAAATAATGCTTATCATATCTTAAACATGTCATCTTCTAACATTAAATGAATGTGCACAACTGGCAAGAAAGAAAGAAGTCAAAAGTAAACAATTAATTCCTCTTCCATTCCCTCAAAGTTAACATACTTTTTTTGTATTCCTCACTTGAAAAAAAGTAAATCTATCAATGAATTACATTTATCATGAAAGACTTTGACAGATCAAAGGAGTGTGTGAAAAGTATGCCACCTTTGCAACAATATCACATTTCAAATTTTGCCCAAAGGACCACAATAAGGGGGCACATTTTTTTCTTTCTACTACATTTGTAAATAGTTACTCACATGTAAGATATATCAATATTAATTTTGGCATGGGGTGTGCTCCCTGTGCCTGTCACTGAGTAAATTTTAATAATCATATCCACTTAACACAAAATCTTAAGTTGTAAAATATGTCCAATATACATGAACTTTGGCAAGATAACATATCAAAGTAAAAAGAAAGTCCCATTAAAGAGCTTAATCACAAGATGCAACATATTTCTCAACACCTCTAGAATTAGTCTAAATGACTGCTGATTGTTTAAAATAAATTAAGGTCTAGATGTATGAAGATTCCGAGATAAGAAGAAATTTGATTCAAGTGAATGCAGGAAACAAATTGAGACGTGTAGAGATGACGTTGTCATATATACGTGTTGACTCGATGAGTACAGTTTTAGAAGTGTGTTTTTGAAGAGAGAAGCAATGATAAAGAAGAACATGTTTGTTCCTTCTTTTGGAACAAGAGGAAGACAAAGATTATGGTGATAGAGTAAGTTATTAGTGAGTGCAGTGCACAGGGCCTTTATTTAAGCCGACCACTTATTGATGAATAGCATGGCAATGTCCTCCCAAATTAGTTTTGCAAACTCGAGAAATGAAGAAGGATGAAATGAGGAAAATACTACAGATCCATGACAATTGATCATGTTGATGACAATCCATTCATTCCAATCCTCAGGCAGAAGCAGGTGGTGGTAACCCCTCCCTAAAAAAAAAATGAAATGAAATGGGGGCCGGAAAAAAAGGGGGGGGGGGTTTAGTTTGAAGAGGAACATGTAATTAATGATCGGTCTGAGAAGCAAGGCATGTTTTAAGGGGGGGGTAGGCATTGTCAAAACAAACTGTTGCCCCCATAATTATAGGGTCCTTTTTATCCTAGCTACATGTAGCTACACTTCTTTTAAGTAATATGTGAGATTTGACTTTTTAACATGTTGTTGTTTCTCTTTTCTCTCGACAGCCTTTTCAAGTGTTCAGATTCTGAGTGTGCCAATTCTACAACCAATCCACCAGGAGGATATCTACCAACCCATCAGGAGGACTCTGCACATCGTTTTTTCTTCTTTTTTGCTTTGAAAGCTCTCTTTTATACAGGTAGATAGTTCTACAGTTTCCATGATGTCAGCACGCAAAAGGATATCAAGGCTCATGGCTAGAGACAGGAAGACGTTGGAGGAGGAGACACTTTCGGCAGGGAGCAAGTCTGGACCCGAAGCCCCAATCAGTTCGAGCAAGAAACCCAACAAGAGAGATGTAAGACCAGGTACGTACTACATAGAAGTTGAATGAGTGGCATTATGAAGGTGATCACTGAGTCTCTATAAAATTGAAATGATATAAATTGTCATAGGAAACTGCAACTTCTCATTGGATACTGTCATTTACAGAAAAGTGCATATGTTTGTTTATATACATCTAACATATATATTGTCATTTATCAAGAGAAGTCATACATTAATTTGAAATGAAATGAAATGGGGCCGGAAAAAAAGGGGGGGGGTTTAGTTTGAAGAGGAACATGTAATTAATGATTGGTCTGAGAAGCAAGGCATGTTTTAAGGGGGGGGGTAGGCATTGTCAAAACAAACTGTTGCCCCCATAATTATAGGGTCCTTTTTATCCTAGCTACATGTAGCTACACTTCTTTTAAGTAATATGTGAGATTTGACTTTTTAACATGTTGTTGTTTCTCTTTTCTCTCGACAGCCTTTTCAAGTGTTCAGATTCTGAGTGTGCCAATTCTACAACCAATCCACCAGGAGGATATCTACCAACCCATCAGGAGGACTCTGCACATCGTTTTTTCTTCTTTTTTGCTTTGAAAGCTCTCTTTTATACAGGTAGATAGTTCTACAGTTTCCATGATGTCAGCATGCAAAAGGATATCAAGGCTCGTGGCTAGAGACAGGAAGACGTTGGAGGAGGAGACACTTTCGGCAGGGAGCAAGTCTGGACCCGAAGCCCCAATCAGTTCGAGCAAGAAACCCAACAAGAGAGATGTAAGACCAGGTACGTACTACATAGAAGTTGAATGAGTGGCATTATGAAGGTGATCACCGAGTCTCTATAAAATTGAAATGATATGAATTGTCATAGGAAACTGCAACTTCTCATTGGATACTGTCATTTACAGAAAAGTGCATATGTTTGTTTATATACATCTAACATATATATTGTCATTTATCAAGAGAAGTCATACATTAATTTGTTTTATAAACATTTTAATTAGAAATCGATCTGTTGGACATTAAAAGTTATGATCATGATTAAAATTCCAGCTTCAAATTCATTAGTGATGTCATGAAGGGCAACATGATATATAATATTTTTTAAAACTCTAGTTGAATATGAAGTTGTTATTTTATTTTTTTCTTTATTTTCTTAAACATCCCCCGTTTTCGGTGCCGTCAAGGCGGGGAACTGGAACTGGTAGCTTCCAAAGAGGCGAGAGTGGTGAAGTCGAGTAAGAAAGCGACTGCGGCTGCCAAAGCTGACATCATCGTTCACCATGAGGCCGTTCAACGCTTGCGAAGAGAGGGAGGCGATCCAGCCGACAAGGTGGCCGTTCTGGGGAGCTTTGAGCTGCAGTTTGGCCAGTACCAGGGGTCAACCTTCAAGTGGCTCCTCGAAAACGACCTAGGCTACGCAACGTACATCGTCAACAGCCTGGTATGTGAGAGGCGTTCGAACAAGCCACTCAGCACGAGCAAGTTCAACTTCAAAGACTACATTGAGCTGTTCAAGGTGGGAAAGAACGCATTGCAGCTGAAGGCGAGGAAGGATACGGAGCAGCAGAAAGCCCTAGCCAAAGCCCTAGCAACACCAGTCGCTTCAACGGCAGCTCCAAGTGCGAGTGCCGTGTGCAGGCCTCGTACTGTTCAGAAGCCTTCTAGCACAGTATCTAAGCCGCCTCCAGGTGATTTTAATCATATTTTTATATTTCTTCATGCCTTACACATGTATGCATTTAAATATTCATTCCTGTAAGAGATTTAGACTGATCGAGCGTTTTCAATTAAATTACCCTCCATTTCTTCCTCTCAATTTCATAAAATACTTCACTTTTAATAGTGTGGAAGTATGTTCGACCTCTAATGAAAAATGTTCAGCAGTTAGTGTTTATATTTATTTCTTTATTTATACATATCTATATATATATATATATATATATTTATTGCTCTTTTGTATTGCCAATAATGCATTCACTAATCCATCCTTTGTTTTCTATTTCTCAATAGTGTCTTATGAAGAGATAACAGACGCTGAACTCCAAGCAGACTCTGATCTCATGGAGACCCTGGCAGTTCACTCTCTCAAAGATGATTCAGGTAATGAGAATGTTTACATTTTATTTTCAGAAGACTATATGAATTATTAGCATTCCAGCACTTGAGGCATATTGATTGTTTGTCATGACAGATGAGAGAAAAAGAACTGAAAATAAATTCATGATTCATTTCTGTTTTTCAAACTTTGTTTTTTTTACATAGATTTTGTTTCTTGACCACAAAGGTTCATTTTCATTATTTTCTATTCCGCTTGTATCTCCTCTAAAATTATGCCCTCTCACGGTTGGATGGAGAACCACCCTGCCAAAGACCGATCACCAGTGCATGGGAATCTCGGGCCCTGTTTCACCGTTCAACGAAGGGGAAGTCTAAAGTGGACTACAGCAAAGTAAACAGGCTCTGGTACTATATTCCCCAAACTCCACTGATCTGCAGCCAACCTCCAAAGATGGCGCAGTATTTCACCAGACGACATCTGCTGTGGATGCCCCGGAAGCTTTGGGCCGTCAAGCTTCTGTGCCCGACTGCAACATGCGCTGGACAGGAACTGACATCAGCAGGGATGCACATCGACGGTTGGTACATGGCTTCCGAGTCCTTGGAGTGCAAGACATGCAAGAAGAAGTACATCAGCTGGAGCAATGAGATCCTGAAGCAGCTCGACATCGGTCATCAAGTGCAGTTTCAAGCAGTTCTCACGTACCGCTATACCTGTGACCTGAGGGTGGTGAGGCTTCTTCGAATGCGGGGTGTGGGGAATAGCTCTAACCAACTCCGCCGCAAACTGGTTGAACAGCACAGCGAGGTGTGGCTTCACAAGACTGCATGTTACCTGACAGACTGCCAGACGTTTCATCAGGCCAGCAGCAGAGGGCTGGTAAACAGACCCACTTTCGAAAACTACCAACCGCGGCATGGCTTCTTACTGTCTTCTGCAGCGACGTCTTGTCTCGGATAGAAGAGGTGAAGGCTTCCATCACCTCCATCTTCGGCACGGTGCTGAAATTGCAGGATTCCACAAAGAAGGTGTTTACATTAACAAGGGAAACGCTATCGGCGGTCTCGCCTGCATAACGCAATTCAACATGATAAGCCAGAACGTCAATGACGTAGCGCTCATCCGCATCTCGCAACAACTAATATCGTAAATATTATGTGGTACACTTTTGAACTGGTCAAAAAATAAAAAATTGATGCCCTGGAAGGGACATAATTTCATTTCATTTGCATAAAGTACTGTAACGAAATCGTTATTTACATTACCTAGCCTTTAGAGGGCGTTAGTTATTGTAATTGTTTATTGTTATTGTAGATGTCGCTATGGTTACGTCGCGCACTGCGATGCGCGTACGTGGGGTTAATCTTGTGGGCAGTTTGTGTTGAGCTGCGGAAGAAGGAAGTTGTGCCTTAATTTGTTTGGAAGTTCAGATTATTAAAGTTCTTGGAAACATTACTTGATCTGTAAGTGCATATTATTTCCTGTGTTGGTAACTTAATTTAGTTAAGTGATTGTAAGCTGATCTGAGAGTGTCTGTTGCACAATATATTTTTGTGAGAACGTCGAGTACAGAGAAAGAGCGGGTTCTGACTGAAGAAGTGACGCTACCCAGAGAGTGAGAGACCCGTTTTCGTTACATTGGTGGCTAGCGGTGGGATTAAAACAGACACGAGACACGGTACTCGATCAGCATACGGCAGAGCTGATTATCAAAAATAAGGTTAATCGAGCATTAGCTCGACACGGCAACTCCTCACCGGCTTCAACACGGCAGTCTATACCACCTCACTGCTTCAACACGGTGGTCTATAGCACCTCCCTGCTTCAACACAGTGGTCTATAGCACCTCACCGCTTCAACACAGCGCTCTATAGCACCTCACCGCTACAACACGGCGGTCTATAGCGCCTCACCGCTTCAACACAGCGTTCTATAGCACCTCACCGCCACAACACGGCAGTCTATAGCACCTCACTGCTTCAACACAGCGCTCTATAGCACCTCACCGCTACAACACGGCGGTCTATAGCACCTCACTGCTTCAACACGGTGGTCTATAGCGCCTCACCGCTTCAACACAGCGTTCTATAGCACCTCACCGCTACAACACAGCGTTCGATAGCACCTCACTGCTTTAACACAGCGCTCTATAGCACCTCACTGCTTCAACACAGCGCTCTATAGCACCTCGCTGCTACGACATAGGGCTGATAGCGCCTCATCGCTTCAACACATCACTCTGTGGCGCCTCCACACAACAACGACGCAGAAAGCATCAGTGTTTGGAAGAAACATTGTGGTATGGCTTCTCAGAGACTGACTATAGAGGACGAGGTAGAAGTCCTTGCAGCAGAAGTGCAGCGAGGCGACGAAGATCTACGTCGGTCCAAGACAGAGATTCAGTCATTATTAGAACAGAATCAGCTTCTCAGACTGCAGGTAAGAAGGCTGCATATCGATCAGTCTCCTGTAAGTTTCCCTAACCAGTCCCAGAGTGGAACACCACCCACTGCTGGTAGACGGGAACATGAGTCAACGGAGACTCATGCGACCACAATGAATGATAACTTGCTGGTCAATCCCAAGGGACCTGAATCACCAATGCATGGATGCCTAGAGGATCAAACGCAAGTGAAGGTGGCACACGAGCAGACTGCAGCTGCTGAGGCGAAGGAACTTCATGCTGCACAGTGGTCTCCAAGTAAAACATCAACAGCCGTTCGTCGGGCAGATGGGCTACGAACAGGCTTCTTACATAGGCAAGATTTGGATGCTTCAGATGTTCTTGCATCAATTCCTCACTACCAGCGACACAGGAGCGAAGTTCCAGGGGTACAGTCACCTGTTACACTGTCTAAGCCAAATTCGATGGGAGGACACCTTGGAGGGATTACCTCAGCCATTTTGAAGCCTGCAAGGTCGCCAATAACTGGGGTGATGACCAGGCAAAGGTTTTCCTAGCAGCAAGTCTGAGGGGATCAGCACTGAAGATCTTGGGCAGCAAGGCAGCTGACACTTCTCGGATCGCATACCAAGACCTGGTAGTTCTTCTAGAGAAGAGATTTGGCCCAGGCCAGTTGGCAGAGAACTTCCTCCTTGAACTGCGTTACAGACGCCAAGGGCCCAGAGAGACCCTCCAGGAACTGGGTCAGGCCATACGGGAGTTATCCATGTTGGCATACCCGGAACTTACTGAAGAAGCCCAGGATCGGTTGGCAAGGACACACTTTGCAGAGGCGATTGAGGACCAATCCATCAGGGAAGGGGTCTTTCGATCTAAGCCAACAACTATGGATGAAGCCATCCAGGCGGCCTTGGCAACTGATAATTTTTTCAGACTCGAGGAACAACGGTCTGGCAGGAGGCAGAAGCAGGCAAGGGCCGTTGACACTGATTCAGCAGCTACGATCAATGAAATCTGGAGAGAGCTGAAGAGAATAGATGAGAGAATCGCCAAACAGGAACGACCCATCAAGTCAGAAGAATTCAGACGGGAGAGACCCAACTCGTACAGGCGGAGAACACCAACAGCCACAGATGAATGCTACGAGTGTCATGAGAAGGGGCATTTTAGGCGTAACTGCCCTCACGCAAGAGAATACAGGAGGCCTTCGGGAAACGAGGCTCAGCCAACCCAGAGGCCCGAGGGGAGGCTGGACGGACACCAGGGCATGTAACTGACACACCTCCATCTCCTCGAGAATATCCTTCAAGGAATTACATATCTGATAAAGCACGACGTGGTCTTTTTGTTGAAGTGGAGATAAGGGGAATCAAAGCAAGGTTGTTGGTAGATTCAGGTGCCACCGATACCATTTTATCTTCATCCGTGTACTATCGGATACATTCAACTAATAGGCCAGACTTGACAGAAGTGGGAGTTCGCAATGCAGATGGCAGTAGCATGGAAACGCTAGGTAGTGCATGGTTGGAGCTTGGTGTAGGAACATGCATCTTTCCACTAGAAGTAGTCTTCGGCAATACCGACCAGGTAGACGGGCTACTTGGGCTGGACTTCATGGAACCAAATGGGTGTATTATCGATCTGAAGACAAAGGAACTGCGGCTCAAGGGAGAGAGAATCAAATGTACGGATGCACGAGGAGTTTCATTTAGCTCCAGAGTATTGATAGGGGCAACTACAAGGGTGCCACCAGGTCATGAGGTTATTGTTCCAGGCTACACGACAGGGCTGCAAGATGGGACAGGACTAGGTCTCATTGAACCTGCGGAGAGTAGCGAGCTCCTGAACAAAGGCATCATCGTTGCACGGGTAGTTGTAGAAAGGACGGAAACAACCCTCCCTGTTCGAGTCTTCAACCCAGGAAAGAAGGCATGCGTAATTCGCAGAGGTACACTTGCCGGCCATCTAACACCCATCAGCGGGGAGGACATTGAAGAAATTCCAGGCCAACCTTTACCAACAACCGATAATCATACAGTCCCAGACCATCTCGTAGATCTCTTTGAAAGAAGCAAGAGAGGGATAGACAAGGTCTTCCATGACAGAATTGCCAAGCTACTGTGCGAGAACCAAGACATTTTCGCAATTTCGGACTCTAACATTGGAAAGACTGGCCTTGTCAAACATCACATCAACACAGGGGATAGTCTTCCAATCAGACAAAGGCCCCGTAGGTTTCCACCCAAGGAGCAGGAAGAGATTGATCGTCAAATCCAAGACATGCTTGAACATGACAGAATAGAGCCCTCAGACAGCCCTTGGTCATCCAATGTTGTTCTCGTAAAGAAAAAAAACGGGTCAAAAAGGTTTTGCGTGGATTATCGTCGTCTGAATCACTTGACAATCAAGGACAGCTACCCAATACCTCGCATTGATGATTCGCTGGACGCACTTGGAGGTGCAAAATGATTTTCTACTTTGGACCTGGCCTCAGGATATTGGCAGGTCGAGCTAGATGAAGAAGCCAAAAAGAAATCAGCTTTCGTTGTTCGAGGAGGGCTATACAGCTGGAAAGTGATGCCCTTCGGGCTATGCAACGCCCCGTCCACCTTTGAGAGGCTGATGGAGCAGGTCCTGTCCGGACTGCATTGGAAAGTACTCTTGGTTTACTTGGACGATGTCATTGTATTCGCCAAAACAATCGACGAAGAACTGAATAGACTGGGGATGGTCTTCCAACGTCTTCGGAAAGCAGGATTGAAGCTCAAAGCAAAGAAATGTCACCTATTTCGGGAGAGTGTCTTGTATCTGGGACATGTAGTGTCCAGGGAAGGAGTGTCCACAGACCCAGAAAAGATAAGAGCTGTCAAGGAGTGGCCAACCCCTACTAGTAGAGAGATCGACAGAATGCCGCAGAACGCAATCCTATCTGCTACTGTGGGGAAAACTTGATGAGAGAAACATGCCTTACAACAACATTGTTGAATATTTTACCTTAAATTTGGTATCCTCTTGCAGCTAAGAAGTTCCTTTCTCTAAATATGTCATTTGCTGCCACTAAGTTATCGTCTAGCACAAGATAAAATTCATCTGAATGCACAATAGTCAGAGAGCTCCGCGGAAGCAACTTCGCTGGGAGCTGCCATTTTGTTGAATATGTTGTTGTTGTGGTTGCTTTTTCGACTTACGTTCGCGAAGGGGTGAGCCCCATCTACGTTCAATAAATGCCATTTTCTTATAGCGGAGATCGTGAGCTTTCGACTGACACCAAACTTGGCAGGTAAATTTCATTTTTAATTCTCATAAAATCCATTCCAATTAAAAGTAATCATTTTTCTCAAAAAATAAGGCCATAATTCTTTAAAAAAACTCATAGAAACCATAATTTAAAATTATGAAAAGGCATGCAAAAGTAGTATTTTCTGAAAGCTTGAAGTGTTGTGATTCCAATGATGTACGTTGATTTTGATATGGCATGTGCGATAAGCTGCGACTTACGTTTGTTTATAACGGTGTCGAATCTAAGAAATCTGGAAATTCTGGAATCGCATCTTGACTGTGTGTGCGATGGCTCGTTGATGTTAACTTGAAAAGACTTTCATTGCTATTATTTCGAATTAGTTAAAATAATTAATTTATTGTTAAAGATAAAATCTAAACTGTATTTTTCATAGTTTCAAACTTATTTTAAGAGATAAGACAGATCATTAATGACTCAACAATTAACAGGTCTAACGAGTGTAGCCCATATAAATTAGATTTTTTTTTTTGGGGGGGGGGGGGGTACTAAGAAACTCTTTACTAGAGACAAACTGCATGAGAGTCAATCAATTCTACCAATATTATTCCTTTTTTTATGATTTGGCAAATATTAGGAATCAATTCAAGTTTCAGTCTTCCAAGAAAGTGAAGAATTCAAGAAACAGCCAAGGCAAGATGAGTTTTAGAAAGCTTGTTAAGAAAGAAAAATTAGCCAGATGTGAACTACTCATCACTGCTATTAATAACAGATTTACAGAGGATGACTGCAAAAAGGCATTGGTGAATGCTGTCAGATCTTATTCACTTGCCAATGACAGACAGAGGCCATTCATGAACCTTTTTTTAGATCTTATTTTTGATTGTCTGTGTAAAGACATATTTTGTACTGAAGAGGACACAGTAGACGATTTCGTTTGGAAGGCCCAAAAACATCTGCTTGTGCCCTTACACTATTGTACTATGCTAGAACTTGACGGCGATAAATCTAAAAAAGACGCTACTGAAGAATACTATGCCTTTGAAGAGCTTATGTTAAATCATGAGTAATTACCAAGATGAAGAATAGAGAAGTGATTACTCTAATCAACAATCATGGAATAGCTGGTGCCATTAATGAAGTCATTAAATCAGATGATGCATTGGAAAAACCTTCTCGCAGTGCATACAAATATAAGATTGAAAGTCTTAGATCAAGATACCAGAACCTTAACAAAAGTAAAAGGATAGATGAAGTGAAATTACAATTAGATCAGTTACTAGACTCAGAATTCATATTTCCCAAGAAGTCAGCACCACGTCCCCCACCTCCACCACCACCTCCTCCACCACCACCACCACCACCACCGTCACCACCAGCATCAGAAGTAAAGAAGAAAAACAACAAACTGAAGAAACAGTTGTCAGAAAAACAAGCAGAATTAAAAAGAAAAGCTTCATCGTCTGCATACTATCAAAAGAAATCCATCAAATTTGCTGACAAAAGAAAAAAACTGAAAGATAAAATTAAGCAAACACAAGAAGAAAAAGAGGAAGAAGTTGGAAAGTTGGAGGAAACTATGAATGAACTAATTACAGAAAAAAAAGATTTGAAAGATGAGAATGAATGGCTTAGAGAAATGGTGCAAGATACAGTTCCAACAAAGGATTCCAGTGGACAGTACATAAATGAAATGAAACAATGTGTTTTTGCTCTCCTAAATCATAATGTGCCATCTGGCAAAATTGGCCCAGTAATTGAAAGTGTGCTAAAATTAGGTGGCCTTAAAGCATCAAACATCCCCTCCAAATCCACAGTGACAGATTGGAACATCATGCGACTCATTATTGCACAGAATCAGTTAGCAGAAGAATTGCCTTCACAGTCCAGTCTTGGCTTACTGAGCGATGAAACTTCTAAATTTGGCCAAAAATATGAAGGTTATCATGTCTCTGATCCAGAAGGAAGACTTCGAGTGTTGGGACTTCGAGATATTGTGTCAAAGGCTGGTCAAGATATTCTAGATGTACTGAAGGTGATTCTTGGAGACATTGAGCAATCATCTGAAAAGGCAGATGACACTGCCAAACACATTCTCCTCAAAATCAGCTGCACTATGTCAGACAGGGCTAGCACTCAGCTTAAATTCAATGAGCTCCTAGAAGATTATCGCAAGGAAATACTGCCTATGACAATTGACAATTATGAGCATCTTTCAGACGCAGAGAAGCTGTCCGTAGGCAAACTTTGCAATTTTTTCTGCGGCCTTCATGCTCTTGTTCACCTTGCAGAGACTGCATCATCATCAATGCTGGAGACTCAACGAGGATTCTTTAGCGAAGCCCCTGCTTTTGATAAATCTTTCCAGAAAGCCTCAGAACCTGGAACAACAAGACTGATAAGAACTGCCTGCAAGGCAGTGGCACATGGAGGAGATGAAAAATCTGGTTGCCATGGAAATTGTCTGGCGTTCATCAGGCCATGGTTGAAGGAACATGGTTTCAGGAAACTCCCAATAGAGCCATTTCACGGAAACAGGTTCAACATTTTGTTTCGTAATGCTGCAAGTGTCTTCTATCTACATGAAGAACTTACCACATTTCTTCAAAGCAGTGCTGAGAACAAGTTATTGAAGGCGGTTTTGCATGACATTCAAGTCCCAGAGTACCTTGCTGGTTGTAAAGCATTAGGACTAGTAGCCTATTTGGTGACCATCCCACTATGGAGCTCGATTGAAGATGAAGGAATTCACATTATTGACATTGGGGCAAGATATCAAGAAATTATAGACTTTCTGGTGCAAGCCAGTAACAATGTCCAAACCTTCATGGAAGGAACCTTCCAACTTTCATTTGCAAACACTTACAATCACTTCCCTGACAATGTCATCTTCAGTGCATTGGTGAAAGCATTTGATCATGATGACAAGACGGAGGTGATTCTCAGCAACATGCTACCAGCCATGCATGGCACAACTTTTGAAGCGCATCTTTTCTGACCATTTAGACGGAGGGAGGTGGCAAGATGCAAGCCCTGAAGTACGAGACAAAGTAAAAGGACTTCCAAAGCACAACAAGTTTTCTGAGAGTGTCTTTGGCCACTTACATAGGTTACTGCGTGAGAAACCAAATATTATTACAATAGCTGCGGAAGCTTACATCATGTTTGCCCATAATAAAACTCTTTCATGGTTGGAGGGTAAGAGTGAGCAGGAGAAAGCAAAGCTTTTCTCACAATCACGCAAAGCTGTATCAAAGGTGAGAAAAGCCTTCAAGGAGAGACAGAACGACATTCAAGAAGCTCGAAGAGCTGCAGTGGCTGCAAAAATGAAAGCTGCAGAGGAAGCCCGAGCTCGAATTGTAAGGAAGAAGGAAAAGCTGACATCAGAGAATGTTCACTGGGGATTGAAGCAAAAGCCACCAGATGAATCGAGGAATGTGTACTTTTTTTCTAGAAAAGAAGGTAGTAGGAGAGTCATGCTGGACCACAATCAGTTGGCAGATAATTTGAAGAAACTGATAAAACACTCCTATCGTGGGGATACTGGCAGTTCATCTCAAGAAGGTGGTACCATTCCAATCATCTTGCATAAGAGAGTGAGGCACAAATTTGTGACAGAAGGAGGAAAGAAGAAGGAAAATTTCTACATTGAAAAAGTTATCTCCCAGGTAAGGCCAGGTTTTGACTGGGCAACATTACTTGAAAGAGGTCATCAGTTCAACTCACCTGTTCATCTGTTTTAACTAACTTGCGTTAATTTACTCTTTGGAGAGGACTGGTTTTTCTTTGCAAGCTGTGTTCCATGGGACTCTTCGGTGGGAGAAATCTTTTCTCTTATGAAATCGTTTTTCATGTTCAAGTTAATTTCATCTGCAGTTCCAATTGTTCCCTAGCTATCATTAAGCTTTTGATGTTATCTTGTTGAAAGAAAAAAAAATTAAAGTTGAAATCATTGTTCATGTTTTACCAGTGTTTTCATTTTATATTGTTGATGAATTGTTCAGATTGTTTTCCATTTCTTTTTGCTTTATTAATACTTCTGGTGTTCAAGTTTGTTTTGGATTATACAGTTCATCATTAACACACTTCAATAAAGTGATATATGGTTTTAAAGTTTGAAATTGCATGTGCTTTGTTTTCCAGATCAATATCTCATTTCACTTTGATTATTTGATGCATGCAATTTCCTTTTCTGAAAGATGATTTAATTATATTTACAATGTTCCTTTGGATTGGCATGATTTATTTTGCATGTTTATTACAATGATGTGTGAATTGCTTATTTAGATAATTTTTTCAGTCTCTGTACTTTTCTGTGTATGATTTTGTTTGTAAATTCACTTCAGTAACAGTTGCTTCTACTCTCTACATAAATGAGCATTCAGTAACAAGTGCTTCCATGCTTTTTTTTTTAGGTTCCTGGTTTTCCTGACTGGTACAACATCAAGTATGATCAAGACCCTTCAATATACACATACCAGCTTCTGAAGGACTACGAGGAAGGGGACCTGGAGATCTTGGTGTGATATAATCGAAGGTAAAAGGTACATTAGTATCAAATGCTCAGAGTGCATGCACATAAATTACCATTCATCAAAAGTAAACCTTTTCACATGCAGAGTTGCCTTTGAAATTGTCAAAACAATTCTTTGTACAAAAGGTTGCTTATCTTGGCAAAACTGCGAAGTAACATCTTACTTTAAGTTTAACCCATTGAAGACGAGCTGATTTTGATATAACAAGCATTTCCAATTGACTCCAGCCCGAGTATACTCGAGACTCACCTTCAATGGGTTAAATGCCATCAGATGTCTTTTTAAATTATAAACTTTCCTATGATACCAAATTTAGGTAGATGGATCTAAAAATTCAAGTTAATTTTGCTAGCTGATGTTGGATTGTTGTAAATCTGACGTTCTAGACTCTAAAAACAGGCAGAATGAAACACTGAATCTTCTACGTTTTAACTTGAAATATATCTGTAAGTCTATAAGCTACTGAGCTGATTTAAGCACCATTCTATTTCTCATTTTACAAGCTTTCCAATGATACCAAACTTGTTGGGGTTCCTTCACAAATTCAATATTTCATCGTCCTCCCTACTACTAGTGTAAAGGACGTCCAGAGTTTCTTAGGACTGGCCTCGTACTATAGGAGGTTTATTGAAGGATTTGCCAATATCGCCCGGCCACTACATCGGCTAACCGAGAAAGCCCACACCTTCGTATGGACTGAGGAATGTGAAGATGCCTTCCAGGAACTCAAGAAGCGGCTGTACCAATCGCCTATCTTAGCATACCCAGACCCAGAACAGGATTATATCCTGGATACGGATGCTAGTAATGAGGGGATAGGGGCTGTCCTATCTCAAGTGGTAGATGGAAAGGAACGAGTCATATCATATGCTAGCAGAGCTCTGAACAAAGCAGAGAAGAACTATTGCGTTACCAGAAAGGAGTTGCTCGCCGTCGTAGAATTTTTGAAGAAATTCCGACAGTACTTGTATGGGCAGAAGACTACGGTCAGGACGGACCACGGAGCATTGCGATGGCTTCTGAATTTCAAAGATCCGCAAGGGCAGATGGCCCGCTGGCTTCAAGTGATAGCTGAGTATGATATCGAAATCATACACCGAGCTGGTCGCTCGCATGCCAATGCAGATAGTTTGTCAAGACGGCCTTGTCCCCAGTGTAAACGGGATGTTGAGGAGTCTGCAGGCTTCGAAGTCCAAGCAGGACCTGGAAATGGCCGTGCAGAGGTAAATGCGGTTACCCTAGCACCAAGTATCACCAATGCACACCTGAACCAAGAACAAACTGAAGATTCATCAATCAAGTGGATCTTGAACGGCAAACAACAATCAAAAGACAGGCCTGAATGGTCTTCAATGGCATCAAAGTCTACGTTCGAAAAGTCTTACTGGAGAATGTGGGATCAACTAGCTGTCAAGCAAGGAGTTCTTCACCGAAAGTGGGAATGTGATCAAGGTTAGAAGATCACTTGGCATGTTGTCCTCCCAACCAAACTTCGGTCAGAAGTCGTGAAAGAGTTGCATGGTGGGAAGTCCAGCGGACATCTAGGGATGAACAAAACCATAGCCAAAGTTCACATGAGATTCTACTGGTACGGAATGGATGCAGACATACGGTCCGTAGTTCGACAATAGGGACTTTTCGATTTGCACTTTCATAAGTGGACTGCGACGTATGCGGTCATTTTTAAGCAGGGTTGACGAGGCACGGTGACTGTTGTTCGTTACCGTTTCGATGTTACACACTACGACGCTCGCTTAGTGAGCGCGAAACGCGATCAAATAGCTAAAGATATAACACCAAATTCGGTGCATGGCACTGTTCTAAAAAATTATGCTGCAGCAGATTAACGTTGCATGAATAAAATGTGTTCATTTTATGAATTATTCTGCTTGGTGAGCGCGAAATTCGATCGAAAAGCTAAAGATTCATCACACCTAATTCGGTGCATGGGACTGATCTCGAAAATTATGCTGCAACAGATTGGCGATGCGCAAACAAAATGTGTTCATTTCATGAATTATTCTGCAACAATTTTGATTTAAGAGAAATTACAGACACGAAAATATGTTAATTTAAGAGAATTCACACTTCCACCACTCTCTGGTTCTAGAATTAGGTCAATTGGGTCCATTTTGTGACTTCAATTTGATGTTTCGTGCCTACAAAAGATTGCTTACGAACACGACTCGTCACAGTTTGCGAACGAACGGCAAAACAAGGGCGAACGCGTTCGAAAATTCTGCTACGAACGATGAGCTCGTCGATGCGCATGCGCACTGCTTCAAAAGTGACCGCATACGTCGCAGTCCACTAGTGAACGTGCAAATCGAAAAGTCCCTAATGCAACGTCTGTGCCTCCAAGAAGTCACCAGCTAAGAAACGGAGGGCCCCCTTGCAACAAGATACGGTAGGAATGCCGATGGAGCGTGTCGCCATGGACGTAGTTGGACCGCTACCCGAGACGGAGAGAGGGAACAAGTACATTCTGGTTGTAGGGGACTATTTTAGCAGGTGGATGGAGGCCTACCCAATACCAGATCAAACCGCTGTAACGGTTGCAGACAAGTTTGTAAACGAGTTTGTTTGTAGGTTTGGTGTTCCTGAAGTATTGCATTCGGATCAGGGCCGGAATTTCGAGTCTCGCGTCTTTAAGGAAATGTGCGGCATCCTTGGCATTCACAAGACACGCACCACCCCATACAACCCAAAGTCCGATGGACTCATTGAACGGTGTAATGGCACTCTGCTCAACATGATCTCAATGATGATTGAACCCCATAAGCGACAACGAGATTGGGACGAGAAGTTGGCGATCGCAGTGTTTGCCTACCGTAGTGCTCCCCAAGACTCCACAAGGGAGACACCTAATATGCTGATGTTAGGGCGGGAAGTGCATTTGCCAATAGACCTGACCACAGAGGCTCTAGAGGACCCCGAGGAGCATGATATTGAGACAGACTACGCATACACCTTGAGGCAACGCATGCGGGAAGCTCACGAAAGGGCCCGTAAGAACTGCACTGAAAGTGCTAGGCGGCAGAAAAAGGATTACGACTCCAAGGCAGGGGGTAGTCCTTTGGCAGTGGGCGACTTTGTGTGGCTCTACAACAAGGCAAAGACCAAAGGCTTGTCCCCGAAGCTCCAGAGGAGGTGGGAGGGCCCTTACTTGTTAATTCGGCAATTGTCAGATGTTACTTGCCGACTCTAAGTGCATTACAATCTTTAAAAACTGTTTCTAGGAAAAAGCACTGACAGGAAATGAGAATGGTGGTAAAGTGTCTAGAATGTATCTCTTGCAATATTGCCTAATTTATAGAACACTTTTAAGTATGATTACGTCTATGCTCATGTATATGTATATACCTAAAAACAAATTCAATGATGTATTTCAGTATATAGTATAACAATAAGCTTCTTCTTTTCATTTCTTTAATGCAGAACACGATGTCAGGAAAAGACCTCATGGAGTCTACCCAGCGATGGAGACTACTGGAGCATCTTTGGATTCCATCATGGATGAAAGTAGTTCAAGATGTCGCTATCGACGGAAAGTCGCCCCGACCCCAAGGGGCCACAACGCCACCCAAAGTCTTCATCCCAATTCCAACGGGTACACCACCTCCACCACCACCACTTCCACGATTCTTCACCCCGAGGGGGGCCGCTCTAGCAGTGCAAAGTGGGGCTACACCATCACCAGCAGAAGAGGTCGAGAGACACAATCCTGTAGAACCAATGGAGACTACTGGAGCATCGTTGGATTCCATCATGGATGTAAGTAGTTGAAGATGGCGACATCTCACTGTCTTAGTTAGAGACATAGATAACTATGTAGAATGCAGAGTTAACAGCTCTATACCATATTAAATCATTGTTGAAAATTATAGAGAAATAGTCCTATGTACAGTTAATAGTTCATGTTCCCTAAAATTAATAAAATAAATGTTGACATTTATTTAGAAAATTCTAACTAACATGCACTCTTGCCTTTTGTACATCAACAGGATGGCGAAGAGGTGTCGGTCGGCCCTGACAACATCCCAGGATTCGACAAGGTGGAACAACTGGCCGACTATCTTGTGACTTTCAGGGATGACGCTGGGGTTATCAACGAATCTCAAGCTCGGCGTGTCATCGCTCTCTGGAATGAGCTAGATGAATACGACAAGACCTCATCCAAGCGAAATCCCCGCTTTCAACTCACACCACCTCATGGAAGGTTCAAATCCAAAAAGACAAAGTCCAATACAGTTGTTCCTGGCCTTGAAAGCACTAGGAGGTAATTGTGAATTGTAGAACTTGTAACAAGAATTTAAAAAGATTTAAACATTGGTCTGTAATTGAATTGACATGCCGGAAGCTAAGATATTAACTTTTTATCCTTTCGCCCTTTCACGGAAGTTAATATGAATCAATAAAAAAGAATTAATATGAAATAAATTCTCTGTCCATCAATTCATTTAAACATTTATAATTTTCATTTACAAATATTTAATTTTTAATTCATTTTATTTCAACATGTACTTCGAGGGTCGAAACGCTGGACCCGCTCAGTGGCCGGAGGTGGTCTCTCATCCTCAAAGCCTTCAAGAACATCAGATACAAGGGCCTGCATAACGCAACCATCCTAATTAAGATACACCCAGATTCAACTGGTCAAGCTTAACCAGAGAACTCTTACGCAGTGGTAAGTTTAACATTTATTTATATTTGATAAAAATATCCCTTTACCCCTTAAACATTATTCTCTCATTACAGCCATTGCTCTATTTGATTGATTGATTGATTGATTTACGGGTTCTTTTTTTTTTTATAACTGTCTTTATTTTGTGGTGGTGGAGGGGGGGGGGGGGGGTTGCACTCTGTGTATGGTTATATGACAGACGGATATTACTTAACAGCCAAATTCATTTATAATAAGGATGGTTTTAACAAGCAAACATACAACTTTGAACAGAAGTGCTGATTTATATATATACCAACTTGTATCCCAATTTATTCATTCTCTCTATTATCATTAACATTGTTGTTATGCTAATTTTTGCTATTATTTTATTTACACAGGTACAATAAGACATCCAAGAAAGAAGAGAAGCAGGTACTCGTACAAGCTAGCATCACTCTTGCACCCCCTCCAATGGCAGCTCAGAGAACGCTTCCAGCACCAGTGGACAGGCCCCATACCCTCTCAGCACCCGTCCACGAGGAGCAACATGCATTCTCTTTCCGTACACCAGAGAACACCGCTCAGCAAGCAAAGATGAGGCATCCAACATTTGTGCTGATCCCTTCACCCACACCACAAGCGTCAGTCAACATCCCTCCACAGAGACCTCAGTTTGTAAAGATCACTCCACGTCCTCCTCCACTGGCAAGAAGCACATTACACTACAGACTGAAAGTAGAAAGAGAGGAAGCAAATTCGGGATTCAAAAAAACGAAGAAGTACAGGCCGAGAACCAAGGGGACAACTTGCGGAAAGTGCAAGAAGCTACGAGACAACACCACACACAGTCAGTACTACGGAGTGTGGTTTTGTGAAGAGACTGCAACGGAATCGAAGGAACAGTGGTTAAGGAGTCAAGAAGAGAGGAGACGAGCAAAGAAAAAAGAGAAGGCAGTAGCAGCAGCTAAGAAGATATAGAACGTGACATCATTCAGCTGCAGTAGTGAAATTAGCAAAGACAAGAAAGTAATGCTGGAACTGTATTGAGATACATGTGATTGGACCAGAAATAGGAAACAAGTGAAAGAAGATTGAACGGCTGTTTTTTTGTGATATATGAGACACACAGGGACCTCCCTGTCTGCACCTGAGGTTCTGAGTGTGCCAATTCTACAACCAATCCACCAGGAGGACATCTACCAACCCATCAGGAGGACTCTGCACATCATTTTTTCTTCTTTTTTTCTTTCCAAGCTCTCTTTTATACAGGTAGATAGTTCTACAGTTTCCATGATGTCATCACGCAAGAGGATGCCAAAGCTCGTGGCTAGAGACAGGAAGACGTTGGAGGAGACACTTTCCGGAGGGAGCAAGTATGGGAAATTATGGGTATACAGGCTGCACGCATGTGCGTACGTCGGGTTGCTTTGCCTGGTCGCACGTACGTACATGCGTGCTTGTATATAAAGGGCTTTTAGCCCGCGGCCCGGGGCAGAATTACCAGTAACCAGATAACAGAAGTATAGACTACGCATCGGAGTGCACTACAAGCAACGGATCATCACAGCAACCAGGAAAGGACAGCATCGACGGATTCTGACATATAGTGACGACTCTGGTGAGTAGATTTTACTTTAGTGGCGCTGCGAGTCTTCACTCGTTCCTGCGCAATTAAATTGAGCGATTTTCTCGTTGCGCTTGATATTATTGTGCGACTTGTATTTGTAGTCGTAAGTTTATAGCAGTAAGTTTCGAGCCGTATTTTGACTTGTTATTTACTGATCTGTATCGATCTGCGGCGTTCTCGCGGACAACTTCGTGGACCCGAGGGGAAGTAACAAGTTCGTATATCGCTTGTTATTTCTGTTTCTAATTATTGTAAGTCGTAATTTTAGGGTTTTTTCCGTAGAGTAGTAGTTTAGAAACCGTTTTCTTAGCGATTTTTTTATTATTGGGTGTGGCAAGGGACGCCACGTCGGCACGCCCTAGACGCTATTTTTGCATTCCTTCTATTGTGTACCGCACCCCATACCCTATGGTACCTTATTGTTATACTGGGTTGGAGTTTTTCGGGTGCGTACCTTGTATGAGTGATTTTTTGAGGCTGGGTTTAAATCCCTTCGGCTTCATTTATCTTGGCTTTGGCGTATTATCTTTGATATTTTTATTTGTTTGGGAGTGAAGTGTTTGCTTGGTGTGATTTAGGGTTCATTCACCTCTTGTTGAAATTGTATTTTTCCGCCCAATTTCGGACTTCCGATTTTTTGTGAGTGGGGAGGGAGAGTGAACCACAGTGGTTTTTTATTGCATTGCTGCTGGAATTAAATCATCGCTAATTTAATTAATAATTTTGGAAGCAGAGTTGCTCTCTTACAATTAATTAATCTTTTTTGAATTAGAGTTGCCAGCTTACAATTAATCATTTTGGAAGCAGATCGAGTTGCCCTCTTACAATTTTAAGTAACGGGCTTCTCGCTCCGAATGATTTATTGAGTTCAATGATTATCGGCAAGGGCATATAATTAAATATACTGTTAGGGTTTATATTTTATAAATCGTAGTTTAAGTTACTGTAGTGAATACAAATATATATTTAAAAATACAAGTTTATTAAGCTGTTGAATTGGGTCTGAATGTTAACCAGTCACGGTGACATAGTGACCTAATCAACGGCTGTGAATATTGTGTTTGAATATATTGTATTTAAATTTATTGATAGGAAGTTAATTAATTTATTAATCGTAGGGTAAGTTACTCCGCCAAAGATATATTGCGGGGACATACAAATATCTTTAAAGAATACAAATTCATTTAAGTGGTTGAATTTAGTCTGAGTGTCCACAACCAGGGACATAGGGACTTTATCAGCGGCCTTGAATATTGTGTTTGAATATTTGGGTTTGAATTTGAATTATTTGAGGACAAGTCTCCTTCTTTGAATTAAATTCTGTACTTGAATGTTTGAATGTTTGAATATTTGAGTGTGAATTTGGATTGAAATTATTTGGGTTTGTTTATCTGTATAACAGAATAGTAAATAATTGTTCGCCTGATTGAACAATTCTCGCGTAATATTTTAATAGTAAGTTAGTGAAGAATTGTTTGTTTGATTGAACAATTCTCACGTAATATTTGTATAGTAAGTTAGTAAAGAATTGTTCGTTTGAACAATTCTCGCGAAATATTTTAATAGTAACCCTTACAAAAATGTACCATGTAAAAACCATGGTTTCAGTACCATGGTTACCATGGTTCTCATGGTGGATGGTAATTTGGACAAAGAACCATGGTAACCATGGTACTGAAAACCATGGTAACACCGAAGTATGATAACCATGGTTCAGTGTTAACATGGTGTTCGGTACCATGGTTACCATGGTTCTCTGTACCATGGTTACCATGGTTCTCGGTACCATGGTTTTCGGTACCATGGTTCTCGGTACTATGGTTACCATGGTTCTTGGTACTATGACCATGGTTTTCGGTACCATGGTTCTTGGTACTATGACCATGGTTTTCGGTACCATGGTTCTTGGTACTATGACCATGGTTTTCGGTACCATGGTTCTCCCACACCTTTCGTTACCATTGTTCTCCTGTACCTAGGTTGCCATGGTACTTGTACTATAATGTTACTGCACGTACCCAGTCGCCTTTCCATTCTGCATGTAGCTTAATAAAAAAGAAAGCATTGATTACATTGCATGATTGATTTTTTGTTATCATTTACAAATCTACTACCTAAATTAAGCACTTTCAACACAGTATTCCTCATAATATCTGCCAGCCCTTGATCATTTAACTTTGAAAGAACATGCTGGTCTGCAAAGTAGACACAAAATGACAGGAGCTGGCATGAAGTCCACTTTCAGCACAATTATCCATATTCTCAAGGTTCGGCCACTACTCTTTCATCTGTTAACAAAAGACATCACAATAATGTTGATCATTATTGTCAAATGATCATATGACGTATCAAACATCAAACACTGGAAACAATATGTTTACTTTTTTAAAGGCGTTTATTCAAACGAGCTAAAATCTATCTCGCGTAAAATATATAAAACGATTTACAGTCGAAAACTGAAGTCTATTTCTATAGCGAAAGACTGCCGCTTGTTACATTGCATATGACACTAACACTTTCAGCACACAGCAATATTATGAGTAAAATGGTTAGTCTATTTCTATAGCGAAAGACTGCCGCTCATATTCAATAGTACAATTTACAAACTGTCCTTCCAGCGGAGATGCGAGATTCGTTGACGATGTCGTACTCGAATTTGGTTTGAAGAAACAATTGGTAGCTAGGCCTACTTCCTATGGTAGATCATAGATGACGTCGGGTAATCATCAGCCAAGAGTCTGCAATGTCGATCGGATGCGAAGTCCATGTTTGGCGATGGCGAAGTCCATGTTTGGCGATGGTGAAACTTGGTATAGAGTTCGACGCCGACGGTGATCGAAGACAGATCGAAAGTCGATAAATTCATCATTAGCCGGAGTCAGGATCAGACTTGGAAACGACGAAAAGCAAATCGAAGACGAAGAAGGTAAAGAGGAGGTTCTTACCTTCAATCAAAGTTCGACGTCGATGGTGTTCAAAGGCAGAACAAAAGTCGATAATGCCAATGTCCAATTCATCATTAGAGTTCGCAACAAACTTCAAGTTTAAACGCCAAAACGGAGGTCAACGACGAAGAAATGGTGATGGTGGCGTTGATGTTTTGGTCAAGATGATAATAAAGAGCGACGTCGATATGGAAACTACTCATTTGTCATGTTGCGTATATATCTGTAATTTAAAAAAGACAATTTTGAATTAAATAAAAAAAACAAATATGAATATCAACAACTGTCAACATGAAATCACACATGCAGTCACAGAGCAGAGGCAGACATGACATCGATTAGCTTAATTCGTTAATTTGCTGGATTTTTATGCAGTATTCTATTTATTTTCTAAAAAGAATAAAACATTCAATCCTTTGAACAGTGACACTATATACTAACAGTAGAGTTAATGACAATGTGTATGTAAATGGACAAACTTTGCTTTGAAAGTTTGAATGATAAGCCCCATAAACCCATCAAGATACTACAACAAATAACGTACATGGGATCATACATGTTCAGTCTTAACTGTTATCCTGTCGAATGTATTTTAAGTCCCAGTTGACATCATAAATAACTATCTAGACATCGACTAGATCTATGTACATATTGTAAATAAAGTAGATGATTCTTAAACTTACCCATGCTGTTGTAGATTAGCCGGGAAAAACAGAATTCAGCATGATTTTGCAGATCTAAAACACCAAGATGAACACGAGGAATGAAGCTGGACTGTGAACAACAGTGCACGTACTATATTGCTGCATGTACACAGCATACACGTACACTGCACTAGCACTGCTTGTACAGCGATCCTTGGCACACACAATGGCTGCTCCTTGGTTGTGTAGCTGTAGCTGCATGCGCTGGTTGTGTAGGATTGGCCGGGCTTGTAGGTAATAGTCTTGACTTGTGCAGTCCTTCTTTATGATATTTCAAGCTGTTGCACAATTTCTACATTTACACACTATTGATAAATGGCCAAATGAAAATATATATTTTTGTAATCATAATTTTTTCTATCTTGTTCTTAATTATTCTAAATTTTTGTTTTAATGGTTCTTATATGTTTTGTTATTTGATTTCATGCGTCCGGTAAAATGATTTCATGCGTTCGGTAATTTGTTGTTGTTTTTGTTTTAAAAAATTGCAAACGATTCCTACCGAGCGACTCATACTTGCACATTAATTGTATAATTAAATCAATCAGACAAACAAAACAAACACAACATATGGTACTGAACCCTGGTTAGAACCATACAACTGCCAATTAAGTACCACAATGTACCATGTACAAATTCGGAAGTACCATGGTATACCATGGTACTTGTCATATAACCGTGGTAATACCATGGTTCTTGCATGGTAGTACCATGGTTAGAGACTAGTACCACAGGTACCATAGAGTACCATGGTACAAATTCGGAAGTACCATGGTATACGATGGTACTTGTCATATAACCATGGTAATACCATGGTTCTTTGATGGTAGTACCATGGTTAGAGACGAGTACCACAGGTACCACGGTGGTACCATGGTTTTACCATGGTTTTACCATGGTTACCATGGTACTTTTTTATAAGGGAAGTTAGTCAAGAATTGTTCGTTTGATTGAACAATTCTTGCGCAATATCTTAATACTAAGTTAGTAAAGAATAGTTTGATTGATTGAGCAATTCTTGTGCAATATTGTAATACTAAGTTAGTAAAGAATTGTTTGTTTGATTGAGCAATTCTTGTGCAATATTGTAATACTTAGTCAGTTTTTTAAGGTTGATAGTCACGTAAATGTATACTGTTTCTCCCCCTCGCAGGTCGCGACAGGGCCATTCTAGGCCCCGCGACCAATATGAGACTGTAGGTGAGTCGGATCGCAGAGGGAGTCGTTATCGCTCCCCTCGTTCAGATCGGCGAGGTAGTCGCCATGATTCCCCTCGATCGGATCGCAGAGGGAGTCGCCGTGATTCCCCTCGATCAGATCGCAGAGGGAGTCGTTGTGATTCCCCTCGAACAGATTGCGGCGGGAGTCGCCATCACTCCCCTCGATCAGATCGCCGAGGGAGTCGCCGTGATTCCCCTCTATCAGATCGTCGAGGGAATCGCTATGATTCACCTCGATCAGATTGCAGAGGGAGTCGTCATCACTCCCCTCGATCACATCGCCGAGGGAGTTGCAATGATTCATTTCGATTTAGCGAGCGAGGGAGTCGCTTTGATTCCCCTCTATCAGATCGAGGAAATCGCTATGATTCCCCTCAAACAGATTGCAGAGGGAGTCGTCATCACTCTCCTCGATCAGACGACAGAGGGAGTCGCTTTGATTCACCTCGAAACCGGAGGGGAGACCGGTATGATCATGGTAGGGAGCGAGAATATCGCTATTATGACCAGGATTCCCCTCGAAGTCACAGGAGTGACCGTAGTGAGTCAAGAGGCCACCGTCCTAGATCTCCTTCCCCCTATAGATCCCCTCGTAGGTCGCATGGTCCGCGTAGACGGGATCAGAGAGGGGAGAGTAGAGAGGGTGTAGAATTCGAATCGCCACCCCATGTGAGGAGGACGATGCACCCACCTACTCGGGACTCACAGTCAAAGTCCGATGAGGCTCCTATCGTTAGGAAATCGATCTTGCCCCCAACCCCTCCGGCACAAAGCGGCTTGGAAAAGAGGGTTGCTTCTCTGGAGGGCAAGATGGATAAGATGGAGGGCAAGATGGACTCGGTGATTCAACTTGTTGAATCATTGAAGACGTCCCTTGCAGTGATAGGGCCTTTACAGACTACAGTACAGAGTCTGGTTGAGAGTGTGAGAAAATCACAAGCTTCTCCCGCCCGCTTCAGGGGCAGAATTTCTCACCGGGCCGGAATATGGCTTGCTACCAGTGCGGGAAATTAGGACATTTTAAATTAGAATGTCCTGAGAGAAGTCCCGGACTTAAGGTTTCCTTCGTCTCCGAGGACCCGGAAAATGACTCTGGATCAGCATTGGGGTTGGACAAGGGTGGACCAGTGTACAATAATTCGGTAGCATTTGGAAGGGATTCGCCTCCCCCGGAAACGGGGATTAATGGTGTTTCCTCTGATGCTACAACTAGTGTGAACCCCCATCCCGTTTTGGGTTTGGACAATAATTCGGTAGCATTTGGAAGGGATTCGCCTCCCCCGGAAATGGGGATTAATGGTGTTTCCTCTGATGCTATGATTAATGATAACATCCACGAATCTAATCAGATTTGTGGCGGCCAGGATAGCATCGGTAAAGTGGAAGTGCCGGGGGAAGTTCCCAACCCGATCTCTAGTAAGAAAGAGCTTCCTTCTCACTCCCCTTCCGCGGGTGCGACCCATGGGGCCAGGCCTCCAACGGAGCCAAGCCCATGGCTGACACCCCCCTGGCCACCGCCTACCGGTCAGAATCCCGACAACCCAAAACTGGACATGGACAGATGTATGCCGCAGTAAGTCACCATCCACTTTTAGTATAAACATAAAATTATGGATTGGTGACAAACCCATTCGGGCAGTAGTACACACGGCTGCCGAGGTATACTGTCATATCCGATAGAATCCGTCGGAACACTTCACCCCGTTCCCCCAGTTGTCAAGACTGTTGTTTTGCATACTGCTGGTAGGAATATGAACATGACTGGAATGATTGTGGGACCGGTTGATTTGATGTTGGGTGGCAGCAAATTCAGTGAACATGTTTATGTGTTGCCCCAATCGATGATGACATGTTGTTAGAAGCAGACCTCCTGCGGAAACATCGTGCATACATCAATATACCGGATTCCTTATTAACCTTTCAGGGTGAGTGTATAGAAATGACCTGTGGCGAAGATGCAAATAAAAAGTATTCTTTGCGAAGTCAGTAACCATCCCCCTGATGGCGGTCAAACGAGTGCGATGCAATTTCGATTCATCACGTACGAGTGACCAATTCATTGTGGAGCTGGATGTAGTCTTAATTGACTGGGTTTGTCCCACATACTCTACATGATGGGAAGGGTTCAATACAGTTGTATGCTCTTAATGCAAATAATGTGTCTTTAAAATGGAATAAGGGGAAACTCATTAGTGAAGCTTTCAGAGCCTCTGTTTTAGAACCCACCGAGTCAGATATTCCCGCCCAGAAGATCCGTCAAGTAGATCCATCTGCAGGGTCTTTGGGATTTAACGGTCTTCCGAGTCTTTAATCCCAGAAGAACAGGGAATATTGAAGGGCTTGTTGCTAGCATTAGAATGTGTCTTCACCAGAGATGAATTTGATTTGGGAAATTTTACGACAATTACCCATTCGATTGATACAGGTGGGGCTGCCCCCATTAAGCAGAGAATGATCGAGGCACACCCCCATGAACTTTGCACAGGAGGAACGAGCATTCCTGAATAAAATGCTGTCAGCTGAAGTTATCCAACCTTCAATGTCGCCATGGGCATCAGCCCTTGTACTAATTAGGAAGCGAGATGGAAGCGTCCGATGGTGTATAGACTATTGTAAACAAAACAATGTTACTAAAAAGGACGTCTACCCCCTTCCTTTGAAGAGTGTTTGGATACCGATGCCTCAGGCACTGCCATTGGTGCTGTACTTTCTCAAGTTCAGGAGGGAACTATTGCTTACGGCAGTTTTTCCCTATCCCCCGAACATTGAAGCTATGGCTGGAAAGCAAGCTCCGAGCTGGGACGAGGGAATCACCCCAGCCGGCTTCAGCTGCTGGAGAAGTTTCCCTTGCCCCAGGCGGAGCCCGAGGGGAGTAGGGGAGAGTCGTGGTGCTCTTCTTCTGAAGAGCCCTCCCGCTCCGGGAGGTATGGAGAGGGGGCTTGGTGCTCTTCAGAGCCCACCCCTTCCAGAGGGTTTGGAGCTCTCGAGAGCCCACCCTTTGTAAGTTTGTATACCCTCCCACTATCCGGCTCTATTTACAAGCTAAAGACTATTTGTTTTTTTATCTTTCGCTTGTTTGTATAGTCGGGAGGAATATGGGAAATTATGGGTATACAGGCCGCACGCATTTGCGTACGTCGGGTTGCTTTGCCTGGTCGCACGTACGTACATGCGTGCTTGTATATAAAGGGCTTTTAGCCCGCGGCCCGGGGCAGAATTACCAGTAACCAGATAACAGAAGTATAGACTACGCATCGGAGTGCACTACAAGCAACGGATCATCACAGCAACCAGGAAAGGACAGCATCGACGGATTCTGACATATAGTGACGACTCTGGTGAGTAGATTTTACTTTACAAGTCTGGACCCGAAGCCCCAATCAGTTCGAGCAAGAAACCCAACAAGGGAGATGTAAGACCAGGTACGTACTACATAGAAGTTGAACGAGTGGCATTTATATGAAGGTGATCATTGAGTCTCTATAAAATTGAAATGATATGAATTGTCATAGGAAACTGCAACTTCTCATTGGATACTGTCATATACAGAAAAGTGCATATGTTTGTTCATACATATATATTGTCATTTATCAAGAGAAGTCATACATTAATTTGTTTTATAAACATTTTAATTAGAAATCAATCTGTTGGACATTAAAAGTTATGATCATGATTAAAATTCCAGCTTCAAATTCATTAGTGATGTCATGAAGGGCAACATGATATATCATTTTTTTTAAAACTCTAGTGGAATATGAAGTTGTCATTTCATTTTTTTTCTTTATTTTCTCTCTTCAGGAGTAAACACCCCTCGTTTCCGGTGCCGTCAAGACGGGGAACTTGAGCTGGTAGCTTCCAAAGAGGTGAGAGTGGTGAAGTCGAGTAAGAAAGCGGCTGCCAAAGCTGACATCATCGTGCACCATCAGGCCGCTCAACGCTTGCGAAGAGAGGGAGGCGATCCAGCCGACAAGGTGGCCGTTCTGGGAAGCTTCGAGCTGCAGTTTGGCTAGTACCAGGGGTCTACCTTCAAGTGGCTCCTCGAAAACGACCTAGGCTACGCAACGTACATCGTCAACAGCCTGGTATGTGAGAGGCGTTCGGACAAGCCACTCAGCACGAGCAAGTTCAACTTCAAAGACTATATTGAGCTGTTCATAGGAGGGAAAGAACGCGTTGCAGCTGAAAGCGAGGAAGGACATGGAGCAGCAGAAAGCCCTAGCCAAAGCCCTAGCAACACCAGTCGCTTCAACGGCAGCTCCAAGTGCTGCGTGCAGGAAACCTTCTAGCACATATGCCGCCTCCAGGTGATTTTTTATCATAATTTTATATTTCTTCATGCCTTACACATGTATGCATTTAAATATTCATTCCTGTAAGAGATTTAGACTGAACGAGAGTTTTCAATTAAATTAACCTCCATTTCTCCCTCTCAATTTCATAAAATACTTCACTTTTAATAGTGTGGAAATATGTACGACCTCTTATGAAAAATGTTCAGCAGTTAGTATCTATATTTATTTCTTTATTTATACATATATATATATTGTTTTTATTGCTTTTTTGTATTCCCAGTAATGCATTCACTAATCCATCCTTTGTTTTCTATTTCTCGATAGTGTCTTATGAAGAGATAACAGACACTGAGCTCCAAGCAGACTCTGATCTCATGGAGACCGTGGCAGTTAGCTTTATCAAAGATGATTCAGGTAATGAGAATGTTAACATTTTATTTTCAGAAGACTATATGAATTATTAGACCATTAGCATTCCAGCACTTGAAGCATATTGATTGTTTGTCATGACAGATGAAAGAAAAAGAACTGAAAATAAATTCATGATTCATTTCTGTTTTTCAAACTTTGTTATTTCATGTTTTTTTTACATAGATTTTGTTTCTTGACCACAAAGGTTCATTTTCATTATTTTCTATTCCTCTTGTATTTGCTCTGCCTCCTCTAGAATTATGCCTCCTCACGGATGGATGGAGAACCACCCTGCCAAAGACCGATCACCAGTGGGTATCTCAGGCCCTGTTTCACCGTTCAAAGAAGGGGAAGGTCTAAAGTGGACTACAGCAAAGTAAACAGGCTCTGGTACTATATCCTCCCCAAACTCCACTGATCTGCAGCCAACCTCCAAAGATGGCGCAGTATTTCACCAGACGACATCTGCTGTGGATGCCCTGGAAGCTTTGGGCCGTCAAGCTTCTGTGCCCGACTGCAACATGCGCTGGACAGGAACTGACATCAGCAGGGATGCACACCATAGTCCGTCACGTTCTGGACATCGACGGTTAGTACAACATGGCTTCCGAGTACCTGGAGTGCAAGACATGCAAGAAGAAGTACATCAGCTGGAGCAGTGAGATCCTGAAGCAGCTCGACATTGGTCACCAAGTGCAGTTTCCAGCAGTTCTCACGTACCGCTATACTTGTGACCTGAGGGTAGTGAGGCTTCTTCGAATGCGGGATGAAGGGAATAGCCCTCACCTACTCCACCGCAAACTGGTAGAACAGCACAGCGAGGCGTGGCTTCACAAGACTGCATGTTACCTGACAGACTGCCAGACGTTTCACCAGGCCAGCAGCAGAGGGCTGGTAAACAGACCACTTTCGAGAAGCCAGTGGAGATGCCAAAACTACCAACCGCGGCATGGCTTCTTACTGTCTTCTGCAGCGACGTCTTGTCTCGGATAGAAGAGGTGAAGGCTTCCATCACCTCCATCTTCGGCAGGGTGCTGAAATTGGATTCCACGAAGAAGGTGATTACATTTAAAATCATTTTCCCAGTGTTTGACAAATTTGAATCAAATTGTGTTTTTTGGGGGGCAGAAAACGAGAAACTTTTCATCTTGAAACTGTAACATTTTCTACAATATAAATGTTACATCCAGGCACCTAGATCCAAGATATGCATTTTTCTATTTTTTAATAGGGAAATTTATTATTAATGTTTCTTCCCATGTTCTAACACAGATGGTGAAGAAACTGGCTGGCCATGCAGACAAGACAGCAGCCTGGGTCACAAACGTTGGGAACGAGTACGGGCAGGTGCTCATGTGGGTGCTCACAGAAGGAGAAGGAGATAACCTTGACCTCATGCTACAAGGTATCATCCATTGCTACGCAGATGCGGGTGTAGCAGCTCCTGAGCTGCTCTACGTTGACAGAGACTGCTGCAATACCAATTCCCAGCTGCGAAGGAAGTTCGAAGCCTGGCCAGACATGACGATTCGAGTGGACATCTGGCATCTGATGCGAAGGCTTGCTACCGGCTGCTCGACAGACTCCCATCAACTCTACAGCGTCTTCCTTGGTCGACTGTCGGCCTGCATCTTCGAGTGGAGTGGGGAGGACCTCAGGCTCCTCATGGAGGCAAAGAGAGCGGTACTCGTTGGACAGCACATCTTCAATCCAACAGACCAGGATGTCATCTCCAGCATCTCACGGAAGGAGATGGACCGACACTGCAGGAGGAAGACCAGGGGAGCCGAAGAGACCACACGGCTCATCGGAGACCTGATTGAAGCCCTGGACGGAGAGCAGGGACTCGACACCATTGGAGTGCCCCTGTTCGACCATGACCGCATCTGGCACGAGTGGGACAAGCAGAAGAACCACATGGAATGCATCCAGCATCCAGATGACATCAGTCTCTACACCAAGATAGGCGAGATGGTCAAAGGCGGAGTCACTCTCCCGGTCTTCAGGTGTGGGAGGGGATCAACCTCATTAGAGTCTTTCCACTTGCACATCAATATCTTCATTCCAGGTAAGCATAATTGAATACTAGACTGAATCATTTAATTCTCATTATTAACAACTCCAATGTTAAATAAAATTCATGAAAGTTACAGTTTTAATACAAGCAACACTTACAGAATGTTAAGCAAGAGTTAAAAATATGTAATATTACAAATTGTAATGAATGCAATAATAATTACATTCTTCCTTATCTTCCTTCTTCTCTTAAACAGGAACTTTTGCGAGTGGCGTCCACTTCCAAGCCTATACCTATTGGAAGGAGTATCTCGCTGGAATCAAGATCGGGCAGCACAAGCCGTAAGGGGCAGCGGACCCCGTGTGAACACCTACAGTGGTCTGCTACAGTGGTACAGTTAATAGTTCAAGTTCCCTAAAATTAATAATAATTCCAACTAACATGCACTCTTGCCTTTTGTACATCAACAGGATAGTGAAGAGGTGTCTGTCGGCCCTGACAACATCCCAGGATTCGACAAGGTGGAACAACATTTCAACAGGTGCTTCGAGGGTCGAAAGGCTGGACCCGCTCAGTGGCCGGACTACAACAGGTACATAGAGTGCACCATTTCTAAACTCTGCAGCAGATTTCAAGGAGATGCTCGTACCAAAGACTCACAGAGGTGGTCTCTCGATCATCCTCAAAGCCTTCAAGAACATCAGATACAAGGACCAGCATAACGCAACCATCCTGAAATACACCCAGATTCAACTGGTCGAGCTTAACCAGAGAACTCTTACGCAGTGGTAAGTTTAACATTTATTTATATTTGATAAAAATATCCCTTTACCCCTCATACATTATTCTCTCATTACAACCATTGCTCAATTTGATTGATTGATTGATTTACGGGTTCTTTTTTTTTTTATAACTGTCTTTATTTTGTGGTGGTGGAGGGGGGGGGGTTGCACTCTGTGTATGGTTATATGACAGATGGATATTCCTTAACAGCCAAATTCATTTATAATAAGGATGGTTTTACCAAGCAAACACAACTTTGAACAGAAGTGCTGATTTATATATATACCAACTTGTATCCCAATTTATTCATTCTCTCTATTATCATTAACATTGTTGTTATGCTAATTTTTGCTATTATTTTATTTACACAGGTACAATAAGACATCCAAGAAAGAAGAGAAGCAGGTACTCGTACAAGCTAGCATCACTCTTGCACCCCCTCCAATGGCAGCTCAGAGAACGCTTCCAGCACCAGTGGACAGGCCCCATACCCTCTCAGTACCCGTCCAAGAGGAGCGACATGCATTCTCTTTCCGGACACCACAGAACACCGCTCTGCAAGCAAAGATGAGGCATCCAACATTTGTGCTGATCCCTTCACCCACACCACAAGCGTTGGTAACATCCCTCCACAGAGACCTCAGTTTGTAAAGATCGCTCCCTTCACCCAAACCACAAGCGTCGGTCAACATCCCTCCACAGAGACCTCAGTTTGTAAAGATCATTCCACGTCCTCCTCCAATGGCAAGAAGCACATTACACTACAGACTGAAAGTAGAAAGAGAGGAAGCAGATTCGGGATCACGAAAAACAAAGAAGTACAAGCCGAGAACCAAGGGGACCACTTGCGGAAAGTGCAAGAAGCTACGAGACAACACCACATACAGTCAGTACTACGGAGTGTGGTTTTGTGAACAGACTGCAACGGAATCGAAGGAACAGTGGTTAAGGAGTCAAGAAGAGAGGAGACGAGCAAAGAAAGAAGAGAAGGCAGTAGCAGCAGCTAAGAAGATATAGACCATTTTTTTTTAAAATTATAAACGTGACATCATTAAGCTGCAGTAGTGAAATTAGCAAAGACAAGAAAGTAATGCTGGAAATGTATCGAGATACATGTGATTGGACCAGAAATAGGAAACAAGTGAAAGATTGAACGGCTGTTTGTTTGTGATATATGAGACACACAGGGACCTCCCTGTCTGCACCTGAGAGACATAGGAAAGATAATCTTTCTGAGAAGCTCTCGTAAGGTACCTCAAGCGGGTTTGTCAGAATCACCGTTAAAAGAATGTTGTTTAAAAACGTAAACAACGTTGTTCAAAATCGAAAAATCAGTGCTCGATTGGCTTAAACAACTATTTATTGAAAGACAAAAAGATTTAATTAAACAGAGTTGTTTAAAAAGTCCCGGGGGGGAAATCACGTGATAGATTTAACCAATCATGATTTCGCGACGTTGACATTTTCTCGATACGCGATTGCAATTTGCGCGCACACACGCAATATGCACAAAGTATGTGCATAGTACATGCATGCAAGCATGCAGTGCTAGTGTGCAGTGCAAGTGCTAGTGCAGTGCAGACGAAAATGGTGGAACAAGGGCAAGGCGACGACTTGGTTCTTCTCGGCTTACGCCGATGGGGTTTAGGTGAAGTTATAGAGACAAATAACAATGTTGTCTGTCACTGTTAAATGAATATGATGAACAAATGTTGAAGTAAATTGGCAACTGCAAGCTCTACATGTTACAGTGACTTTGTAATCTTTGTGATTATTGCAGGAGTGGTTCCAGTAGGTCATTTCACAAATTTAAACAACCAGGTAATAACCAAAATTTAAGCAACTCCTTATAAACAACCCAGTTGTGCAGTAATATTGAATAAACAACAGTTGCTTAGTAATTTAAACATTATTGTTTAACATTTACACAACTTGCTTTAAACAACCGAGTAATGCAATTTTATTACTAAACAACTGTTGTTTAAAAGTTTTTCTAATTTTTAAACAACTAAGTATTCAAAACGTAAACAACCTTAAGTTGTTTAATTTTTAAACAACATTTGAGCGATTCACCGGTTAACTTGTGGTTGTTTAAAATTTTAAACAACTTGTTTAATTTTTTTCTAACAGTGTATGGCAGTGGAGGGAGTGAGGAGGCAAAGAGAGTGGAGATATGGCAGTGGAGGAGCAAAGAGAGTGGAGTAAGGAGGACCTCCAAAGATGGCGCAGTACTAGTGGAGTGAGGAGGACCTCAGGCTCCTCATGGAGGCAAAGAGAGCAGTACTCGTAGAACAACACATCTTGACCACGATGTTTGACATTTTTTAAACATTTCTAATCTACAGTTACAAATATTTAATGCCAAAGGGCAATAACCGTGTCAATTACAGTATACAAATGTTAAACATGAACTATATTCTGCTTGTAAGTGTCGGCTTGCATGGTGATGTAGATATACAGTAGGTTTGTGAGAGAGAGACTCCTCAACCCTCTCTCTCTCTCTCTCTCACATGGTGCACCCGCAAACCTACTGTATATGAACTATATTGTCTAATGTTTTAAACACTTTTTGAAAGATAATGTCAACAGAATAATTCCTTCTCATCAAATTGAAAAATGATACTTCTCTGATAGCTTAAAGCTATATAAAGCTTTAAGGATATGATATATGATTATATATATTAATAAAGAATTGACAGTCGTCGCCTTGGTGATGGTGTGATCCCTCATGGTGTTGGGGATGCTCTGCTCTGCGTTCTGCATTGAAGAAATGAAAAGAACAAGGATGGTTTAAAGGTCACAAGTATTGACAACATTTCACACAAGTCACAAACTCTAGGATACAATGGAGCTCTCTTTATTTCTCTCTATCTCTCCCTTTATCTCTCTCTCTACTTTTCCCTCTGCCATTCTCTCTCTATCTCTCCCTTTATCTCTCTTTCTCTCTCTCTCTCTCTCTCTCTCTATCCATCTATCTAGTCCTTTTTTCCTTCTTACTTTGTCTGTAATTTCACTCCTTACCTCTCTACTTTGCTTTCCTCCTCTTTCTTATAATTGTGAAATAGATTGTTTACCTTTATTAAGTTATTAACTTTATTAATTTTCTGAAATTTAAATAATAAAAACCATTACCATTAATTATATCTATTAAAAATTGACAGTCGTCGCCTTGGTGATGGTGTGATCCCTCATGGTGTTTGGGATGCTCTGCTCTCTGAGTTCTGCATTGAAGAAATGAAAAGAACAAGGATGGTTTAAAGGTCACAAGTATTGACAACATTTCACACAAGTCACAAACTCTAGAATACAATGGAGCGCTCTTTATTTCTCTCTCTCTCTCTACTTTTCCCTCTGCCGTTCTCTCTCTATCTCTCTATCTCTACTTTTCCCTCTACCGTTCTCTCTTTATCTCTTCCTTTATCTCTTTTTCTCTCTCTCTCTTTCTCTATCTATCTATTTATCTATCGCTCAGTCCTTTTTTCTTCTTACTTTGTCTGTAACTTCACTCCTTACCTCTCTACTTCCCTTTCCTCCTCTTTCTTATAAATGTGGAATAGATTGTTTACCTTTATTAATTTTCTGAAATTTAAATCATAAAAACCATTACCATTAATTATACATATTAAGAATTGACAGTCGTCGCCTTGGTGATGGTGTGATCCCTCATGGTGTTTGGGATGCTCTGCTCTGCGTTCTGCATTGAAGAAATGAAAAGAACAAGGATGGTTTAAAGGTCACAAGTATTGACATTTCAAAAAAGTCACAAACTTTAGGATACAATGGAGCGCTCTTTATTTCTCTCCATCTACTTTTCCCTCTGCCGTTCTCTCTCTATCTCTTCCTTTATCTCTCTTTCTACTTTTCCCTATGCCGTTCTCTCTCTATCTCTTCCTTTATCTCTCTTTCTACTTTTCCCTCTGCCGTTCTCTCTTCTTACTTTGTCTGTAAATTCAGGCGCGGATCCAGGGGGGGGGCCGAGCGGGCCTTGGCCCCCCCCCCCCCCCGCAAAACAAAAAAAAAAAAAAAAAAAAGAGAGAAGAAAGGAAAAGAAGGGAAAGGGAAAGAGGAGAGAAGGGAAAGAAAGAAGAGGAAGAAAAAAAGAAAAGGGGGAAGAAGGAGATCGGGGGGCCGAAAGGGCCTTGCCTCCCAGGCTGTTGACCCCCCCCCCCCCCCCAATAAAAAAAATAAGAGAGAAGGAAGGAAAGGGAAAGAAATGACATAATTTCCGAGATTTTTCCTTACTTTTTAGTAAATACGTTTGTTAATATGTGTTTGTTGGAGAATTAACAATTACTAAATTTACAGCCAGGCAAGAAATATGATTCTTGAGATTCCTACATGTCAGGCCCGAGGTGGGGCGGGGATTGGGAGCCTCGAGCTCCCTCCCCCCCCCCCCCCACTTTTTTGAAAAAGTATATTAAAGAGAAATAAAATAGAATGAGAGCAAGAAAGAAAGAATAGTTTAAATAACTGCCAGTGTTAAAAATTAATGAGGCATCTAAATATGCTCATCTGACCGTGATTAAATGCCTAAAACCCCTAAGCTCCCGGGGGCTCTGCCCCTGGATTCCACCTAGGACCCTACGGCGGGCCCTTAGATGCTCATCTGACGGTAATTTTATGCCTAAAACCCCTGATTTTTTGGGGCTCCGCCCCCTGGAATCCACGCCAAATAGTGACCTGCCAGTGTCATAAAATAATAAGGTATAAAAAAAATTCTCATCTGACCTTAATTAAATGCTAAAACCCCTGAGCTTCCGGGGCCGGCTCAGCCGCCTCGACCCCACCAGGGGCCCTAAGGCGGGCCCCTGAATGCTTATCTGACCGCAATTTACTGCCTTAAACCCCTGAGCTTGCGGGGTCGGACAAGGTATCAAAATGTGTTTATCTGACCGCAGGCGCGTAGCCAGGGGGGGGGGGGGGGGGGTCCCCCAAATCGGAAGAGGACGTAGGAAGAAAAAGGAGCAGACAAAGAACACCTTTGAAAAAAGGATTAAGAGTATAGAGAACGGTACAACGAATCGTCTTCTTTCTCTCATAATCTTGTGAAACGTCAAAGCTTCCGCGCGAAGCGCGTGAGTGGGGAACCTGAATTCAGACGAGGATTCAGAGGCGAGAACGGTAATACGAATCTTTAATGATTTAATGAAACCTAAAAGCTTCCGCGCTTCGCGCGGGATGGAGGGGAAACTAAATTCCGACGAGGATTATATCGAGGACGGTACAACGAATCGTCTTCTTTCTCTAATGACTTAATGAAAATTAAAAACTTCCGCGCTTTGCGCGGCAGGGGGGAACCTGAATTCAGACGAGGATTAAGAGTCGAGAACTATACAGCCAATCGTCTTCTTTCTCTCATAACATTATGAAACTTAAAAGCTTCCGCGCTTCGCGCGGGAAGGGAAGGGGGGGGGACCTGAATTCGGACGAGGATTAAGAGTCGAGAACTTTACAACGAATCGTCTTCTTTCGAATGATTTATTGAAACGTAAAAGCTTCCGCGCTTAGCGCGGGAGGGGGGGGGAAACTGAATTCAGATGAGGATTAAGAGTCGAGAACTGTACAGCCAATCGTCTTCTTTCTCTCATAATCTTATGAAACTTAAAAGCTTCCGCGCTTCGCGCGGGAAGGGGGGGGGGGACCTGAATTCGGACGAGGATTAAGAGTCGAGAACTGTACAACGAATCGTGTTCTTTCTCTAATGATTTAATGGAACGTAAAAGCTTCCGCGCTTCGCGCGGGAAGAGAAGGGGGGGGGACCTGAATTCGGACGAGGATTAAGAGTCGAGAACTGTACAACGAATCGTCTTCTTTCGAATGATTTATTGAAACGTAAAAGCTTCGCGCGGGAAGGGGGGGGGGGGGACCTGAATTCGGACGAGGATTAAGAGTCGAGAACTGTACAACGAATCGTGTTCTTTCTCTAATGATTTAATGGAACGTAAAAGCTTCGCGCGGGAAGGGGGGGGGGACCTGAATTCGGACGAGGATTAAGAGTCGAGAACTGTACAACGAATCGTGTTCTTTCTCTAATGATTTATTGGAACGTAAAAGCTTCCGCGCTTCGCGCGAGAGGGGGGGGGGGGACCTGAATTCAGACGAGGATTAAGAATCGAGAGCTCTCCAAAGAATCGTAATAATTCAATAAATCGTAAAATGTTCTTGTGAAACGTCAAAGTTTCCGCGCGAAGCGCAGGAGGGGGGGGGGGAACCTGAATTCAGACGAGAATTCAGAGGCGAGAACGGTAATACGAATCTTGAATGATTTAATGTTACCTTCCGCGCTTCGCGCGGGATGTAGGGGGAACTAAATTCCGACGAGGATTATTTTCGACAACGGTATAACGATTCGTCTTCTTTCTCTCATGATTTAATGAATCGTAAAAGCTTTCGCGCGAAGCGCGGGAGCTGGGGCACCTGAATTCAGACGTGGATTAAGAGTCGAGAACTCTCCAAAGAATCGTAATAATTTAATAAATCGTAAAATTTTTCCGCGCTTCGCGCGGGAGGGGAAAAACTAAATTCAGACGAGAATTATTTTTGAGAACGGTACAACGAATCGTCTTCTTTCTCTAATAATTTAATGAAACGTCAAAACTTCCGCGTTCGCGGAGGAGGGAGGGGGAAACTCGCCCCTCCCTGCACCGACCCCCCCCCCCCGCATTACCTCACTGTTGGTCACCATTACGTACCAATATTTGGCTCGCATAATTTCAAATTTGGGCCCCCCCCCCCTAAGAAATCCTGGATCCGCGCCTGTGTAAATTCACTCCTTACCTCTCTACTTTACTTTACTCCTCTTTCTTATCATTAAGAATTGACAGTCGTCGCCTTGGTGATGGTGTGATCTCTCATGGTGTTGGGGAGGCTCTGCTCTGCGTTGAAGAAATGAAAAGAACAAGGATGGTTTAAAGGTCACAAGTATTGACATTTCAAAAAAGTCACAAACTCTAGGATACAATGGAGCGCTCTTTATTTCTCTCTATCTACTTTTCCCTCTGCCGTTCTCTCTCTATCTCTCCCTTTATCTCTCTTTCTACTTTTCCCTCTGCCGTTCTCTCTTCTTACTTTGTCTGTAAATTCACTCCTTACCTCTCTACTTTACTTTACTCATCTTTCTTATAATTAAGAATTGACAGTCGTCGCCTTGATGATGTGATCCCTCATGGTCTTGGGGAGGCTCTGCTCTGCGTTCTGCATTGAAGAAATGAAAAGAACAAGGATGGTTTAAAGGTCACAAGTATTGACAACATTTCACACAAGTCACAAACTCTAGAATACAATGGAGCTCTCTTTATTTCTCTCTATCTCTCCCTTTATCTCTCTCTCTCTCTACTTTTCTCTCTCTATTTCTACTTTTCCCTCTGCCGTTCTCTCTCCATCTCTCCCTTCATCTCTTTCTCTCTTTCTCTTTCTCTATATATCTATTTATCTATCCCTCAGTCCTTTTTTCTTCTTACTCTGTCTGTAATTTCACTCCTTACCTCTCTACTTCGCTTTCCTCTTCTTTCTTATAATTGTGGAATAGATTGTTTACCTTTATTAAGTTATTAACTTTATTAATTTTCTGAAATTTAAATCATAAAAACCATTACCATTAATTATATATATTAAGAATTGACAGTCGTCGCCTTGGTGATGGTGTGATCCCTCATGGTGTTTGGGATGCTCTGCTCTGCGTTCTGCATTGAAGAAATGAAAAGAACAAGGATGGTTTAAAGGTCGCAAGTATTGACAACAATTCACACAAGTCACAAAATCTAGGATACAATGGAGCGCTCTTTTTTCTCTCTATCTCTCCCTTTATCTCTCTCTCTCTCTACTTTTCCCTCTGCCGTTCTCTCTCTATCTCTCTACCTCTACTTTTCCCTGTGCCGTTCTCTCTTTATCTCTCCCTTTAACTCTTTCTCTCTCTCTCTTTCTTTATCTATTTATTTATCTATCCCTCAGTCCTTTTTTTCTTCTTACTTTGTCTGTAATTTCACTCCTTACCTCTCTACTTCGCTTTCCTCCTCTTTCTTATAATTGTGGAATAGATTGTTTACCTTTATTAAGTTATTAACTTTATTAATTTTCTGAAATTTAAATCATAAAAACCATTACCATTAATTATATATATTAAGAATTGACAGTCGTCGCCTTGGTGATGGTGTGATCTCTCATGGTGTTGGGGATGCTCTGCATTCTGCATTGAAGAAATGAAAAGAACAAGGATGGTTTAAAGGTTACAAGTATTGACTACATTTAAAAAAAGTCACAAACTCTAGGATACAATGGAGCGCTCTCTATTTCTCTCTATCTACTTTTCCCTCTGCCGTTCTCTCTCTATCTCTTCCTTTATTTCTCTCTCTACTTTTCCCTCTGCCTTTCTCTCTTCTTACTTTGTCTGTAATTTCACTCCTTACCTCTCTACTTTACTTTACTCCTCTTTCTTATAATTAAGAATTGACAGTCGTCGCCTTGATGATGTGATCCCTCATGGTGTTGGGGAGGCTCTGCATTCTGCATTCAATGAAGAAAAAAAAGGATGGTTTAAAGGTGCACAAACGCTCTTTAAAGGGAAGCAGCATGCATATGCATGAGGCGGCGGGGCGGCGCCCCGGATGAGGGGAGGGCACCCGGCCAACCAACATATTTGAAACATTTCACATACGAAACAGTGAAGTGAATCAAGGGAACAGGACATACTAACAACAGGTTCAACTATTAGAAAATTACTTTTGGCATCTGTAAGACTAAGAACAGGAGGAGGGGATTCTATGGTTAACCCTTCCACGGGATTGAAGTATGCTGTTATGAGACATCATGTGGTATCATAATCAAATGCATGGTGAGATGACAAAAGGGTGATGAGATTTGCGTGATCTCGCTGAAAATTTCAAATCAAGTCTGCCACGCTGGAACATAAAGGCGTCCTATACTTTCAAAATAGAGATTTTATTATCCATATTATATGATATAACACATCAAAATTTATATCATAACTAATTAACTATTCAATAATCAGGAACACTGGTATCGCAACCCATGCTTTTATCAGTCTTAATACGGGTCAGCTCTCTGTGTCGGCTCTCTGTGTCGGCCTACAAACAAATCGATCAGCGTAGTCCGGTTTTAGTCATGCCTTAATTGTGATAGTGACGTTTAAAGGTCGATTTCCATACGTTCATGTAATAAATAATCATGTCTTGTTGATAGTTGATACTAGTGCTGTAGCCGAACCGCCGAACCGAATGGAAGTTCACCGAACATGGCACTTCCGAACCGAGCCGAACCGAACCGAACACAAAGGCCTGGTTCGGATGTTCGGCAGAATTTTTTTATGTTTTTGCAGGCTAATTAACTTGTCATTTTATATCTAATTTTCATGTCATGATTGCTCATTCTGTATTTACTTTTTTCCCATTTTCCTCCTTTGTGATTCATGCCTCTCCAGTCGTAGGTGCGACTTCACTGACGCCATTTAAATCCCAAATCCTGACCTCTGCAACGTCGCGATCGCAAGCTATAAACAAGCTAGAATACACGTGCCTATTAGGCACTGATCAAAACAAGTTGGGCTCAAACCCAAATAAAACAAAAAATTTAAAAAATGATTGTAATAATATCGGACAAATTTTACGCTCTAAATAACGAAATAAATACATATCATAGTATTCTAATTTATTTATTCAGGAAAATTAGGAATTTTATTATTTACCCCATTAAAAATAAACATTTATAATAAGGGAAATCGAACGAGCCTGGGCTGCTACCTCTGTGTATTATAACGTATACATCGGTAAATTCAAGATGGCAGCTTTCATGACTCGTAACATTAGACAACAACAGTCTCGGCAAATCTTTAAAAAATATCATTTATTTTCAAATTGAAAACATGATTCTTGTAAAACTGCAAATAAAACACGATTAAAAACGGTAATATGAATGTGAGTACTAAAATAGTTACGTTTAAAGCAGTTTTTTATGTGAAATACGTGCCGGTAGGAAGCAGTGTTTTTCATCAGGAGTGGGGCATAAGTCCTCCGTGCAGGTCGGGCCCGCCCGGCCTGCCCGCCCAGCGCCGACCACCGTAGCTATTAGGCTACTTGCTATTATATTACCGAACCCCGAACCGAACCAAGTTCGGGTAAAAAATTGCCGAACTCTGCCGAACCGAACCGAACCCGAACATGGCGCCTGACTTACAGCACTAGTTGATACACGTCTGTTTAAACCAAAAGTACACAGACATTTCATACACATTACAGACACGACCAAGTCTTAAACCAATTAAAGAAGCAGTTCCACCCCATCCCACCCGAAGGCGTTTTGTAGGCTAAAATTGAAATCACCCATGGTTTGATTTGGTCTTAAGGTACGTATTACACCATAGAATAGACCTACCACCACCTATGATTACACTCACCTTTCGTATTGCCATTAGTGAAGTACATGTACATGGTGACTTTGGCTTTGGAGGGGTCTGTTAACACTGCACAGTGAGGGATGACCAACTTTAAAGGCTTCTCAAACGTGGTCCCTGAAGGTTCACACACTACACCAGGGGAGACGATAGCTAATTCATTCTCGGCCAAAAGGACACTTGATGGCTGACGCAGAACCTGAGAGAAATAGCCACAAAGCAGGGTGCATGAGATTAGGTATCGATACTATCTCTATCAAATCTTACTTTTTTTTTTGATAGGCTTATCAAAATATGAAGTGATTAAACAAGTGAAACTTAAACAAAACTAAATAGATGATTGGTATTACAAAAACGAAAAAAAGCAACGAAAACAGACATCTCTAAAGCTTTTCGTCTTGCCGTCTTTGAAGTTAATTGCAAGAATAAGCAGAAATTTTGTTGTTGTTGGGATTGAGATGGCGCTCTTCAATCTTTAAAAAAGAAGGTGGCCACAAACTTCCAATATTAATTGCATAAAGATGAATCCTTATAATCTGTTAATTTCTGTCCCATTTTAGCGTTTTCTTTTGGCATCGAACATCCGGTTCTTCTCGCAGTTTTACCTGTTTTGGACATCGTGCAAAGGGGGCTCAATGTATTAGTTTACTCATCACTAGTAGTGCAATATTGTCACCTTTAGGGTGATTTTATAATCATCTTGTAAAGCTCAGATAGGTATGAAGAGAGAGAGAGACAGACAGAGACAGAGAGGGACGAGAGCGAGAGAAGGGGAAGGGGGAACCTCCACAAACCCTACCATATAACAACCCTACCTTATAATGGCTTCATATTAAAAATGAAAATCGAATTCTCAGTTTACTACCAAGATGATACTAGCCCCTCTCATATGATTTTAAACCGTTTAATAGAAGACTGTATTCTGAACTCGAATCGAACATCTGTTTGACCTCGTTCTCGTTCGCCCAAGCAGCATTTTTTTTCTCGCTCCACCCAGTCCACCGTGACTTTTATGGGAATGTCGCCCACTACACGAAGCAATGTTCCTTACATTTAGCGCTTGCGCAGTTACGTTTAAGCGGTCTCCGCCTCATTTGAATCACCCGCCCGCGCCCCGCCCATAATTCAACGTTCTTGTTCCACATGATTGGCTGTTTACGGCCCGCCATTTCCTTAACCTTACAAATATGAGTGCGACGAGGATAGCGTACTCTTTTCTGTTTTTTTCAATACCAAAATTGTGATATTTCAGTCAAACCCTCTATTTTTAATGATTTTTTCAGTTAAGTATTTCAGTTAAGTATTTCACTTAAGTATCACTTAAGTATAAGTCTTACTTAACTAAGAAAAATCCTAAAAAAAGTCATATTTTAGGTACAAACTTGATTTTTTTTCCTGAAATGTCCGTTCACGTTTCTATTGCATGTGTATGGAACGCCATGTGTGCGTCACCTATGTGTAAAGTGCGTCACCTGTTTAAAGCCTGAAATTTCGGTGTTTTGGGGAGCCATTTTTGCATGATTGACAGCTAGGGCGTCAGAACCGAAGTTTGCTTCCTTTGTTCGGTAATAATTCCGAACCATACAGCTAAGTGTCGTATGACATCGACAAAGATCGTTCGCCGTGTTTACGTCTGTACTTTGAACTGGTTGTGGTCAGCGTTCGTAGTATTTCCATGGTTACGCGTTTGCGCGGCCTGGCCTGGGGGAAATTGCCTGGCCTGGGGGAAACGGCAATGTGATTTCGGCGTTTTGTAAAAACACACTAGGAACTAAGTAAACTCCGAAGGGTGCTCAACCGAGATTTGGTGGTCTCCATTCCTACATTAATTTCTTTGTCAAATAATAAGCACTTTGTCAAATAATTAAAGCACTCTGTCAAATAATTAAAGCACTCTGTCAAATAATTAAATGCAAATACAAGTCCGAAATGGAAAGTTGTAATATGACAATAAAATAACATATCAGTAATAGTTTCATAAATGAGAGGCAGGTTAGTATACTTGCTAACAATTTACAAAACTGACAAATTTGATAAAAATGGTTAAATCTTGAGAGGATTTTGATCGTTTGATAGTATTATTTAATTGAGTTTCCCAATTATTTTCGGTAACGATGTTGCATTTTTTAATTTTGTTTTATTTATTTATTTATTTATTTATTTTTATTTTTTTTTGGGGGGGGGGGGGGGCTTTTTTTTTTTGGTAATTATTTTTTAATATTTCTTTTTTGTATGTGTAGTATCACATTATTATCAATATGTTATGCTTTCAGTCATCGCTTATTATATTCATAATGTATATATATATCTCTCTCTCTTTCCGTCGCACTCTTTCGTCCCCTTCTCTCTCTCTTTTTCTCTCATCCCTCTCTTTCTCTCTTCCTCTCTTTCTCTCTCTTTATCATCACTCAACTCTCCCTCCTCTACACCTCTCTCTTTCTCTCTGTCCTTTTATTTAACACAAATTTGAATTTGATCAATGACTTTTTATGAAATGCCTATCGGGGGTCTATGTTTGATTTTTGATTTATGTCATATTTTGTGTTATTTCAATTTAAATTTGATGCGGTCATTCTTTTCCTGTTCAGTCCAATTTCATATTAGATCAGAGTGAGATGTGATGGAAAGGGGGTATGACATTGAGATAAATAATTAGAGAGAAAGAGAGAAGGAGAGAGAAAGAGAGAGAGCGGGGGGGGGGGAGGGGCCTTGTGTTGGATGTCAATTTTCAAAGCTCAAATAAAAAAACTATGCTCATTTTAAGAGGAAATTAAAGGAATACCTAATACTTGACAGTCAGAGAAGTGAATGACATGTGATTGAAATTTGTATTCTTCTGCCGGTTCATACTTTTTCATTTTGTATATATTTATGTTTTCGTACGTTATAGAAATTCTACAAATTCATCATTATTTTCTTCTTCTTCCTCCTCCTCTTTTTCTCTTCTCCTTTCTTCCTTTTCTTCTTGTACTTATTATCATTTCTATCATCAGTTTAATGTTGTTATTATTATTAATCTTTTAAAGGTAATTCTTTAATTTTTCTTATCTGTCTGTAAATATGACTATTTTTACTTAATAATTTTATACATGTCTGTAAGGGACCCCACTGGAAATAAGCTCTCGTGAGTTATCCTGTTCAAGCTGACTTATTGTTGATTTGTTATTATTGTATAATGTTGTATGTTCGAAGCTTGTTGAATAAAACTCAATCAATCAATCAATACATATACATATACCTCCACACTCAGGCGCGGATCCAGAATTTCTTAGGGGGGGGGATTTGAAATTATGCAAGCCAAATATTGGTACGTAATGGTGACACCGGCAGTGGCGAAATGAGCAAAAACGTGTTATTGTTGATGTTGTTGTTGTTGTTGTTGTTGTTTTTTGAGGGGGGGTAGAAACGATCAACGTAACGTAAATTGGCGTGGGTCTAGGGTCGAAGCCCCGGCGGGGGTCAAGGGGAGGAGCACACAGAAGCTCAGGGAATATAGGCTTTTAATTACGGTCAGATGAGCACATTTTGACACCTCATTATTTGTGACAAAGGCAGGTCAACTATTCTTTTTTCCTTATTTAGGAATTTGCCATTTCTCAACACTCATAAACAAATCTCAGAAAATCATGTCATTTTAGTAACATTTGTAAATCACCGGTATCGAATTAGAAATAAACACGTTTGAATTATATTTGGGGGGCATCTGTCACCCCTTCCCCACCCCCCCCCCCCCCCCCAATCTACACCTTGTTGGCGGGGAAAAATCGCAACTAATCTTCCTTAACTATCTTCTTCCTCTTCTTTCTTTCCCTTTCTCTCCTCTTTCCCTTTCCCTTCTCCTCTCTCTCTCTTTTTTTGCGGGGGGGGGGGGGGGGCAAGGCCCGCTCGCCCCTCTGGATCTGCGCCTGTCCACACTCATTAATTCATCTCTTTTGCTTTGTACAACAAATACATTTCCTAATTGTGAGCAGCACAGCTCAGTACGACAATCGTGTCTGAAGTTTGAACTTGTTTTCATTTTAATTGGTAAATTGATATTTAAATGTATTAATACATGATGTATTTAGGAGCATCTGCTATCATGGCTTCAAGACATCATGACACCCAGGTTGCGGGACGTGGACCCTGCTCCTGTGCAACCCAAAAATGATCATGTTGGCGAATCAATGCCAACTTGGCCAATCATTGCCAATGAATCACACGAAAAAAAAAAAAATCATTTCACATTTTGCCCCCCCCCCCCCACCCCCCCCCTAAGAAATCCTGGATCCGCGCCTGATGACAAGGCAAAACATTTTTCCATTTAGGCTACCTTTGCAACATTTTTTTATTTTTTATTTTTTATTTATTTTTATTTATTTATTTATTTATTTTTATTTTTTTTTTTTTATTTATTTATTTATTTTATTATTTTTTTTTGTGTGTCTTTTTTTTTAATTTAATTTTTTTATTAATTTTTTGCGTCTTTTTTTTTTTTTAATATAATTTTTTAATTTAATTTTTAATTTTTTTTTATTTTTTATTTATTTATTTATTTATTTTTTTTTTTTTTTTTTTAAACTTCATTTTTTGTCTTTTTTTTTTTTATTTTTTTTTATTTATTTTTTTTTTAATTTATTTATTTATTCTATTATTTTTTTTTTTTTTTTTAACTTCATTTTTTGTGTCTTTTTTTATTTATTTTTTTTTTATTTTTTTAATTTAAAAAAAGACACAAAAAATTAAGTTTAAAAAAAAAAAAAAAAAAAAAAAAAAAAATCCGCCTGCCCGCCCCCTACTCCAGAATAGCAATCGAGGACAACCAAATAATTTTTTTTTTTGGCCTTACCGTAGGCCTAGATTATTTCATTTGAGCACATCTCATACTTGTACAGTTCAGCTAATAGCTTGATTATCTTTGGTAGATGTGAACAAATTAAAGAGACTTCGCAAATAGCTCATTGCTAGTCCAGTCGATCAGATCTCCTCCATTAGATTATGATTTTCATTTTCGCCAATGCTAATTATAAAACCAATGACTAGACTGCATTCCTTGAGCTGGCGAGGCACGCACAGTTGAACTTTCCATGAACTCAAATCATGCCGCAATGCGCATAACTTGGCTCGCTTTCCCACGGTCATTAAACTTGTCGGTATTATCCGAGACTGGAAAAACATAACCGAGGAATCGTTCGGAAAACCGAGGTATCGATCGGACGCCCGAACGGAAGAGCAAAGTAGCCGCCCAAGTCAAACTAAGGTCAACCTGATTTACGCATCAATTTTCTGATTGGATCAGCGCCCGGGGGCGTTACTTGGGATTTTTTTTTGCTAGATTGATCACCCAATGGGAGCTCGTAAACTCATTGTACATGGATAAACGATATATTTGCTTCGTGCACTACCGTCCGAGGTGCTTTATATCACATTCATACCTATCAATAAAGAAACTACCGTCTAATCTCTCGGGTTTCTGAAGTACCTCTGAAGTCAAGTGCGGATTACAAAGAAAATACATTACACAACTAGATGTAATCCTTGACAACTTTGTAAAAGTAACTGAATATTTTTACGGATTCAGTGCTTCTACTATTCAAGGATCAAGATCTTTACCGTGGCATTAGTAATGTTTATGCTGGTGAAGCGGGAATGGTCGCTGAGCAGAATGAAATGATTGTAAAAAGCCAATCCACTTACCGACTTTAGGCGTGCAGGGATACCCAGGCATGAATCTTCCAAAATAAACAAATTGTCCAAATATCGCAAGATTCCCAAGTTGTACACCACAACATTACCACAGATAA
>JAVYIG010003760.1:87500-183467 GCA_035222895.1 Strongylocentrotus droebachiensis | reverse complement strand
GGTGTCAATCCTAAGGTGTTTTGGACAAGTCAAAATAGGTCCAGCTGTTGGAATTGATCAGAGGTGTCAGAAGTATTGATATCCTTGACAAACCTTGGGGTTTTTGACGCAATCATGAGTGCGTAATTAAGTCATTAGCCCTTCGGTTACACGACGTTTCCTATTTACGAGCTGCAGGATGACCAGTATGGCTACCGCAGGACATAAAGAACCTGTCGACAATCATAAAGGCTGTAATTATACGGTAATGGTCTATCTCTGCTGCGATACCTAAGAGGGGGGTCCAGGATTCCCAGGCCGGGGGTTGGGGGTGAGGGTCCAAGTTTTCAAACTTTGCCACAAGCCACCCCCCCCCCCCCCCAAAAAAAAAAAAAAAAAAAAAAAAAAAAAACACACACAATGTATCACTGTCTTTGAGGGATCTAAAAGTATTTCTGCCGGCAATGCCAATGGTCATAATTAGGGGGCGCTTTTTGTAACTTTTGTACCAGATTAGGGTTTACGAGAGAGGTTCGTACCCCGTACCCCAACACCGGATATGCCAATAGTACCGTAAGGTGGAATTAGGGCCCATTTTATCATAATTACGCATTCAAATGATGTCTTCTCCTCTTGAACTGAAAGTTACTGCGCAAAAATAAAGAGATTTGGATCGAAGTACTGATGAGCGAATTGAACAAGAGAATATTTATTTAACGTTTCATACCGAGGATTCGTAAGAAAATGGTTACATCTTGAACCATTCGAATTCACTACGATGTCGCTTTAAATCTCCAATTTATTTTTTTCAGTATTTTTTTCAGTATTTTTTTCAGTAATTGAAGCTAAAACATGTATTTGAATCTTCTTTTTTGGGGTTAAATATCAGTATATTGTTCAATTTGTAATGACCTATACAAACACCACAGTGCTATAGCGGGATGAATGGTATGGCGCCGGCTTTATTTAGACCGAAACATCACGTTCAGATTTTTCCAAATTTCCAATAATTTTTCTAACTGAATTTCGGGACGTGGGAGGCGCTATTTGCGGATATAAATTCTGTCTCGTCGTCGAGTAAAGAAGAAGATACGAACAGCAGCTAGAATAAAAACAAAAAGTCCGGATGAATTAAATATAATGACATTGATGGGGCATCAATCATTCCTCTCCTTGACGGCTCGCTTGGGTCGTTTCCGTTTCTTTATTGATAGGTCGGTGTGTTCTGTGAATTTGGCAATCACATGGAGAGTAAAGTAGTTTGTTGAGGGTTACTTTAATTCGAGGTAAGTGTGTATAAAGAGTTAACATAGCTAGTGAAAAGGTGACTCGCTGTCAGGAAGATTGCCAGAAAACTAGCGAAGGATGTCAGATGGTCGGACCTTTTTCTCATACGCAAAGCTGCGAGTCCCTAACTGGCGTAAAGAAAAATGATTCTCGAATTTCAAATTGCCAAAATAAAATGGATAGGGGGTATATTCATTACTTTTGTCAAGAATGTTTAGAGGGATGGTGTCAGGTCCCCATTCTTCTCTTCTCTTGTCACCTTTTTGTAATAGTTTTCATTGCATGGCTTTTGCCACTCTCCACCCAGGTGCCAAATGAGTACCCAGTAGGATTCGAACGTCAATGTGGATGGATTGGCACGTGAGCGCTTATAAAATGGCGCCAGGTCGGAATACTCCTCATGAAGCGGAGGGTGTGCACCATCATGTGCAGATTAGCAATTGAATCTTATAATCGGGGTAAAGCGCTTAGAAACGTAGTATTAAGCGCTATACAAATGTGACGATTATTATTATTATTACTTTTATTTCGTGACCTGAAGTTTTTTGGTCAAGTTCTCAGTTCTTAAAGATAAAGGTGAGTTCTGGTCATCCGATTGCATTGTGAAAGAAAAGGTGTTGAATGGATCAGAAAAGGTTGATCATGTAGCATGTAAGTATTGGTGTGTACTGAAGTCATCAAATTCATAATAAATTTGGCCCAGTCCTTGGTAAAAGTAACAAGCACTGTACACAGAAAAATGAATATGGGACTGCACAAATTGTGTCGGGCTACTAACCTTGATTTCCTAATCTTTTTATCCTCAATTACTCAGCCAGTATACATTTTCTACAAAAATTGTTTGGCAAATGACATTTATTTGTAATCTTGAACATTCGGTGTAGGTTTCGTTTGATTATGTGAGAATTCATTTTCTTTTTTGACCAGAACTCACCTTTATCTTTAAAATGGATATAGAATTCATGATGTTACCCGAGAGAGTTCAAAAGAATATTTGTTTTGAATTTTTTTGTATAAAGTTTTTCTACGTTTTCCAAACATTATCAAATTAGAAAGCCCGACAGAACATTTGGTATGTCTCCTCTTCATAGGCAAATAAATATGATAAACCCCAAATAAGATTTGGTGATGAAAATAAAACAGCGGATATAGACTGGCTTTCTATGCCTTTTGAAATGTTATTTTAAGAATAATGCGCCCAATTTATTTCTGTCGATTTCTGTTGTCATTCCAAATCATGCGAATAAAAGTGGAATGCGCTGCAATTATGTTAACATGACTGTTGATATTCAAATCGTTCGTCACAGATACCACTGTTGTTCCAATCAAATTCTTAAATTCAATCACTGAACTTCAAAACGAGATCCCATGTCATATTTTGCTTTCTCATTCTCAAACTCGCCACCAGGTATGATAAAAAGGTGGGGCCTTTCCGTATTTCTATTTTAAGTTCTCCGGTACGGTCTGGACTATAATTATGTAAAGAAACTGGTGGATGATTCAAAGTTTGCGCACCTCTCGGCATCGCACCTGCCCAAAGGTGGAAATTATCCCCTCTGTCTGGTGACAGTGGTAATGTTTTACCCCTCTGTCTGATGACAGGGGTGCTGTTATACCACTCTGTCTGCTGACAGGGGTACTGTTATACCCCTCTGTCTAGTGACAGGGGTACTGTGATACCCCTCTGTCTCTGGTGACAGGGGTACTGTTATACCCCTCTGTCTCTGGTGACAGGGGTACTCTTATACCCCTCTGTCTCTTGTGACAGGGGTGTGCCCAGGTGATATCGATGAAAGAATAGGAAACTTTGGAGGAAATTAGCCTCATTTAGAGGGATGTTATCACTTTTTTAAAATATATCATTTGGGGTGCACTGCCTTGGTGTTTTATTATTATACATTCATGAATTTAGGGATCTCTCTCTCTCTCTCTCTCTCTCTCTGTCTCTCTCTGTCTGTCTGTCTCTCTCTCTCTCTCTCTTTGAAACTAAACAGATACTTCTTGACATTGTTTCCATTTGTGGTAGGCACATACGTTCCTTTTTTTTCCCCATTTTGTTCTTTTAAACTTCTTCGTCTTCGAACTATCCAATTCCATGTCTACTAATCACTCCATCACATATAGTCCGATAAAAACAAACACAATTTGATTGATCAACTGAAGCATGACTTTCAAATTCCGACGCGTATGTTTTCATTATCATTATCAACTCTATTTAAAGTATCCTAAGAGTATATAGGTAGGGATTTAATCACCTGATGCGCATCCTCTCTTTCTCCTATATGACCCCTATTTTCTGATCTATATGCCGGTCTGGATGTGTAAGTCGGTTAAATGCCTCAGAGCAATACACTCTTCTTTCTTCGCTAGATAAGATGTCTACTATTGATTTGTCATATCTATTAAAAGCAAAGTTTGTATCCAGACAATACCTTGTGGTCAAGAAACCAGACAAGTTCAGCAATATTAGCTTAAATCTCTTTTAAATAAAGGTTGTTTCCCGACAACATCTTGTGTCTAATGAAGGGGCTCCCACTTAGCCGAGTTGGAGCCTCGAGTTGTGGCGAGCTGGCGCGATCTTATGGCAAGCAGTTTTATCATTAAAACATATTTCTTGATAACAAGAATTGATTTATTGATATCAATTAATAATAAAACGGCTTGCCATAAGATCGCGCCAGCTCGCCACAACTCGAGTTCAACTCGGCTAAATGGGAGCCCTGCTTAAGAAACCAGACAAGTTCAACATTATTAGCTGAATAGAATATAAACCACTATACATTCTGTAATTCCAGAGTATCAAATATACTTATCGACTAGGATAGTTTCTTGGTGAATCCCGCGATAAGATATTCCCTAACTGAAATAGGAATGGGTTGCTGTTTAAAATCTTGTTTAAAATTAACATATGTTGCTTTACTAGTATTCCTAGATCAAATCACTTCGCGATTCACCACCACTTTGTATATTGAGTGAATAGAAGACAAAGAACACTCAAAGCATAGTTGGTTGTGAAGTATTATGTCGAAACATAAATCTTTGATCAGAAACTAAATATCATGAAAAGTTCAAATAACTATGGTATCTTTTTAAATTATAATTATATTCTAGCTGTAAAGAATCTTATGGGGAAATGAAGTGGATGCACATGTATATGTTGCTGGTAAGCAGATTGTAGCTGTCAAAATACATGTATTGTATAGGCCTAGTTTATGAAAAGAATCGTATAGCCTCTTTATTTGAACATGAACCTGTTCTTGGTTCCGTCAAAGTTTGTTGTTACTTGTTACCATCATCGTTTTCAAGATACCTACGTTTTAATACTGTGAATATCTAACTTCAATAATAAAAAGAGGTTTAGATTTCAAAGCTACGAAATGAAAGATAGGGGAAAAGACAATAAGATCTAGATTTTTGGATCAGAGATATGATCGTCTTCGGAAAAGATTGATATTGCTGGAGGGTGGGTGAAGAAGCAAGCTGATGGAGTTATTATTCCTAGCCGTGAGTCAATGATCCTATGCTTCCTGAAAGTGAAGACAACAAAAACAAAGTGATGTTTTGCACCCTCAGGCTGATATTTAAATCATCGACACATAACCAGCTATTTCATGTGGCATGGGGGTAACGTACATTATGTGTAGGTGGGAGATGGGCGAACTTCGTATGGAGGGGGCGTTGCTACAGGGAGTGTGCAGGGGTGTGCCCCCCCCCCCCCCCGCCCCCCGCCCCCCGCCCCCGCCCCCGTTCTCAGTGTCCATTGCATGGTCGAAAAATACCGATGTTGGCAGATTTGAAAATCTGAAGACCCATTCTTATTTGCTTGCTTGTAGATTTTTGGCTATCGAGTTGGAAAATTTCATACAACGCCTTCACCCCTTTCAAATTGTTGAGCGAAGCGCTGTATTAAACCGACGAAACTAAACTAAAAATTACAAGTCATATCGATCATAACTTGTAAAAAAATGTTGGCGAGTTGCAGCAAAAGCAAGCCATTATGGAATGCAAAATGAGCCCGAGAGATTGAACAGCAGTATAAATGAAATATAGTATGAATGGTATGAATATTGCCAATTTTTTTATTATAAAAGCAATCAATTGGCATGATATTGGTACTGATATCGGAACGCCTTCAAGTGGCGTTTCTAAAAAAAAAATTGAAAGCTTCCAGAATGTTTCCTTCACAATGACATGACCAGTTCTCAACTTAATTTTATTATTTACCGAAAGGGATATACCGTGGCCCTTGCAAAATAGTCCTTCGCAACAATATTTATTTTGTGATACCATTAAGGCTTTCACGTTGAACATTTTCCCTGACAAACTTCCAGATCTAAGGCATATTATTGCCATATTAAATAAACATCATAAATCATTTATTATATTTTTCCATTACATTGGTTTAGAATAAGAAAATATGTTATTTATGATATCGTAAATATCGTAATTACACACATGCCATGAATATTGACAATCTTTTTTTTATAATAACAATCAATTGGCCTGGTATTCGTACTGATATCGGTACGCCTTCAGTGCGTATCTAGATGTTTTGAAAGCTTCCAGAATGTTTCTTTCACAATGACATGACAAGTTCTCAACTTGATTTATAATTAACGAAGAGGGATGTCCTTCATAATTTAGATGATAGCACACACGTGCTTGAGCGTATCAATTTCCATTACATCACTACAAGGTTTATATTCTCAATAGATTTGATATTAATTAACATAGACGGTCAAGTGTTGTTTTAAGGATATAAAGATAATCACTGAGATTAAGCTTATCGTGCCCACACTCGACTAAACAAGGTATGAATTTTGACAGTTTTGATAGTCATTAGAGGCGGCACACCCAGGTCTAAGTGTCTAAATTTATTTTCAGACCACTGTATTTTTCTCCTCTTGATCTTCTTCATCCCTTTACATTAATTGACTGAGGTCATTGTTATAACGGATATAAGAAAATTATATTTAGATTTTGTAAGGAAACAAAACAAAATCTCATGCGATGGAGCAGTTCACATAATGTACCATCCTGACAAACTTATAAGGCGCATTGTCACAATATTAAAAAAGCATCATACATCTTTAATTATAAAGTACGTTTCCATTACATTGGTTTAGAAGAAGAAATATATGTTACTTATGATAGATTTTAACCAACTGGTCACATTATGCACATACTTATTGAGTCCTAACTCCCTCTCAACAGAGGAATTTTTGGAATCGTACTTTTTGTAATTGGATAAGAATACACATATGTTTTTGACAGTCTTTAGGTATATGTATATTGTTAATCTTCAAGTCAACTGACACAGAGTTGAGTGATTTTGTTCAGTGTCTGGCGATTGATGAGTAAAGGCCCCATGAGGGAGATGTCATGGTCCTGATCAAACTCATAAATGATCAAGATAGTCCCTTCCTCTACTCCTTTACCCCTCACAGGAGACGTCGAGAGGGGTATCGAAACCATGGCAATGGCGATTCAGGAGGTGGGGTAGGCAGAAACTCTTTTCAAACTCATAAATGACCACGATTGCCCCCTTCCTCCCCTCCTTAACCCCTCACATGAGACGCAAGAAGGATGATAATTCCATGAAACTGATGATTTCGGGTAAGGGGGTACGCAGAAACTCTTTAAAAACTCATAAACGATCAGGGTTCGACTCCCACCCAAGCGGATGACTGAAACCTGCGTTGTGTGTTAACGTGCCCCTTCTCTTGTTCATAGACGCAGGTTATGTCAAGTGGAAAACACTCCGTCCCTCGGATAGGACGTTAAATGGAGGCCCCGTGTAGAGAAGAGTCACTACCTTTGCACGTTAAGAACCCACTGCACTATTCGAATAAGAGTAGGGGGAAACCCCGGTGTAGTGGTCCACCTGCACACCCCCAGTATAGTACGATAATACTCTATAAAGAGGTCTGTACTCAAAAGGAAGAAGGGAAAGCTGTAAACCAAATTAACAAACATTTGTATTTATACAACGTTTTTGTACTTTTTACATTCATTCTGTAAAATTACATGGTGGTGTAAACAAATAAAACAAAATTGCTTCAAATACAAATATACAAAAAGGTACTTCCACACCAAAGCTGTAAACCAAATTAACAAACATATGTATTTATACAACATTTTTGTACTATGTTTTTACATTCATTCTGGTGTAATTTTAATCAACATACAATTTGTAAAAGAAAATACATGAAATGTTTGTAGGAGAAAATAACAACCAATCTGTATTTTTACAACATAATTTATGGCGACTCTGCTGCCAGCAGATTTGCTGTAAAATTACAGAGATTTTTTGTACAGTGTACCCTTAAAGGAACTATCGAGAGGGGCAAGAGTAAGACCATTGCAATAATACATATGGGTGGGAGGGGTCACCCTTACAGACGAGAGCTCAGAACCTTTCTCAAACCTATAAAAGATGTTGAAATCTCACTTTACATCCCTTTACCACTTCACGGATAACAAAAAAGAGTAACTCACATAATTCGCACAAGTCTTGGACACTTCTGGTGTTAATTATCAACTCTAATTTCAGTGTTAAAGACGATAATCTGTCCTATTACCATTAGCCAGTAACATGATGACATGACCTATGCAGAAACCTAACCGCATTTAATAAGATTAAAATTGACCTAATTATCTCAATCCCCTTGAAGTGGATGTACTAGATCATAATCTTTACTGGCAAACGTGACCAGTTGTTTCTTCCCTTTAAGAATGTTGCTGCTGGAGTCGGGAAACATCTTGAGGAACTAATGATGAAATTGACGAAAAGTGGCTTGGACTTTCGCTTCTGCCGATACTTCCACGTCATGTGAAATTCATAATTATGTAATGTCATTAGACTTTCACAGTGGAGTAGCCACCGGGAGGCTATACGAGGGCACGTGCCCCCATCGATGGTATTTCCACAAATCTGGTGACAGTGAATCATGACCTATACTGCACATGAAAACTGACGACCATTTTACTTTTAAGTCCTCTTTTCAATATTTAAGGAAACCTGACCCATATTAGTATATTTTCACTCGTCTCAAAATTAAACACATGTTAAATTGTCACACTTTACTTATTATCGTGTTCTATAATATCGTTGCACGAACGACCTATATAATTTATTCAAGCAAGCCATTCTTTATTTTATCTAGTAAAACACAAAGCGAAGATACTCCGTGTCATATTTTACTAATTGTCATGTGCCAAAACGGAATTCCTCATGGGTGCACAAACGACCTAATTAACGAAAGCTATAGCCAGAGGGCCGCTTTTCTCTTCTTTTTGTTCTCTGTCTCTCTCTCTCTCCCTGTCTCTCTGTCTCTCTCTCTCTATCAAACGTTCTGAAAACTATACAGGGCTCCCTCATATTGTGTGACGTATTAGAGACACCGCCTGATATAAACCGATATGACACCGTCTGTACTTCGGTATTAATAATCGTCAGCCTAATCCATGTTAATACCCTCGGATAAGAGACTGCCACTGGCAACTCATTGCTCCCATTTCTTCTTCTCCTCCTCGTCCTCCTTCTTCTTCTGGCCCAATTCCTCCTTCTACTCACTCTTCCTCTTCTTCTTCTTCTTCTTCTTCTTCTTCTTCTTCTTCTTCTTCTTCATCTTCTTCTTCTTCTTCTTCTTCTACTTCTTCTCACTCTTCTTCTTCTTTCGCAGGTGCAGTCTCCTTCCTTTAACTGACTCTCTCTTCCTGGCAATGATCAACTAATCGGAGTGAACTTGCACTATCCACCAAAGAATAGCGTTCCGCCATGCACGAGCATTTCCAAAATTCATTAAACATATTTAGAAGAGGTCAAAGGAATTGTTGAACTTTTCCGCCAATTATCAGCACAGATTTAATTAGTGGTGTAGGGTCAAGAAATGTGTACCAAACTATATCTCCACAAACTGTAGGCTGTCTGAAATTTCCTGTGACCCAAACGTTCTAATTCATCACATGACACCAAAGCTTTCTAACTTGATATTTGCATTTCGTTATATACTCTACGACGACATTAGCGCGACCAAGCTGCACGAGAAAATCGACCGCTCCTCAGATACTGTCTGCATGGCAAGGTGAAGGGGCTGGGCTGCAGCCCCTCCCGCCTTGTATACTAGGAAAAGGCATAACTCATGAATGATTACACTTTACAACGCTGGTACTCGTCGTGATATCATTGATATGAGTGTAATATTAGAAGGAATGAAATCGGGAAACCTCAATCTAAAATTAAACCGGTAATAAATAAGTTGATTGCAGTATATCCTCTACTCTCGACAGGAACTTGACAAAACCCCATTAGAACATTTGAGCCCAAAACGGCGGTGTTCCTGACTTCTTGTCACTGAAAGTTAGATATTAATTCCATTGCTCAATCCTCTCTCTCTCTCTCTCTCTCTCTCTCTCTCTCTCTTCCTTCCTTCTTCTCTCTTTCTCTCTCTCTCACTCCCTCCTTTACTCTCTCCTCTGCACCTCCTTGTGTATTTTTCTCCATCTCTCTTTTTACATTTTTTCTACCAATATTTTTTCTTTCTCTCTTTTTGTCCTCCCCTATGCCCCAGTATGTATCTGTCTAAATATCTATGCCCCCCCCTCTCTCTCTCTCTCTCTCTCTCTCTCTCTCTCTCTCTCTCTCTCTCTCTCTCTCAATTCAATCAATTTTTTGAATCATTCAGGGACATTTTTATTGGATGAGTGATAGTTTTACTGCCTGTCTGATTGACAATTGATGCGAAACAGCATCAGGCACGGATTGGGGGAAGGGTATGTGTATGGGTTGGGTTTGGGGTGTTGATGGAGGTGGGGGGGGGGGGGGGGGGGGGCTTCAATTTCAGGATATATGGTTATGTTCACAATAACGAGAACGTTTGTCGAAATCATGACATGGCGCTTTGTCATTTTTCACATTTTATCTCTGATTATAATTTAGAAAGGCTTTAGATTCTATGAAAGTACGTTGGGCAAAAATACACACAAAAAACGTCCTTCCATCGGTGGAATATCTGATGTAATTCGATAAAAGAACCTGATTTTTTTTCTCCACCCCCTTTTTTTTCACTCGTCTACTTCTTTAAATTTTCGTGACAAATTGGTGGTCTTTATCATCAATTATCTTTTATATATGACTATGGAATTATGAGAGGAAGTAGTCTGTGAACGCAGACCTAGATGAAATTAGTCATTGATGAGTCCATGAAAGCCTAAAGTGTTTGTCAAAAGTGTGGTTCATTTGTAACTGCTGTTCATGGCAGTGTTAATCTTTATTTTTGTGCTACAAAATGATCGCTTTTAACTCAACTGCGTCTTTTACCATGTTTACGCACGGCAATATACTGTATATGCCACTAGTTTTAATTGTTTGCATTCAGGCCTACAACCTTCTTCTTTCTTTCTTTTTTTCTTTCTTTCTTATTTTTCCATTTTTTCTTTTGTTTTCTCCTCCTTCTTATTTTACTTCTTTCTTTTCTTATTCTTTTTAGTCCTGTTATCATATCATTTTAATTACTGAATGTCTTAATTTCATATTTCCCCATAGTTACATCGTACTACTATTTCTAACTTTTTTTTAATATGATGCAGTTTCATACGTAAATTTAAGATGTTTTTCAAAAATTGTTTTTATCATTAAACCTTATCAATTAAATTCAATATAATAATTTCACTTTAAGTCCTTTAGAACCCATTGCAAAATATTTTTTCCTTCTTCTTGATAACGCCTGTTTAATACAGCCTATCAGACAGGAATTGAGAATGAACTTGGCAGACGGTTATGACGAGAAGATGAAATTCTATTGTCATATAATGACCCCCCACGGAAACATTCTATCAAAAGCAGTCGGAGGTGACAAGTGGTGAAAATTGAACGGCTGAACGACAGGGAAATGAAATCAAAATAATGAGGTGACTCGACTCTGCTGCCGTTTTGAGAATTTAGATGAACAATTACTGGACGGAAGATGGGATAATTATTACAAACAAGGCTAGAAGATGAAGAAGCAGAAGAAGAAGAAGAGGAGGAGGAGGAGGAGGAGGAGGAGGAGGAGGAGGAGGAGGAGAAGGAGAAGAAGAAGGAGAAGAAGAAGAAGAAGGGAACAAGAAGAAGAAGAAGAAGAAGAAGAAGAAGAAGAAGAAGAAGAAGAAGAAGAAGAAGAAGAAAGAAAGAAAAAAGGAGGAAGAGGAGGAGGAGGAAGAAGAAGAAGAAGATGAAGAAGAAGAAGAAGAAGAAGAAGAAGAAAGAAAGAAAAAAGGAGGAAGAGGAGGAGGAGGAAGAAGAAGAAGAAGATGAAGAAGAAGAAGAAGAAGAAGAAGAAGAAGAGGAAGAAGATGAAAATAAGAAGTATAAGGGAAATGTAGACTGAGGGGAACTGCTGTATATGAAATAAAAGCGCAAATTGAGGACGATGGAAATAAAATGATAGAAAAAGGGGAACAGAAAATGGAGGGATGGTTTCCTTAAAAAAGAGAAGGGAAGAAAAAGAAGGGGAGCAAGAAGAAGAAGAAAGAAGAATGGGAAATATGGGGTATAGCAGAAGGAGATGGGTAAAAGAAGGAAAGAATGTGGTGAACACGGGGAAATGAAATAAAAAAATAATAATAAGAGTAATGACTCGTCTATTTGGACCCCGCTGCTATTTTAAGAATTTCTGATGAACAATTATTGAAGGGAGATGAGATAATAAGGAATGTCTTAAAAGAGAACGCATAGGGTGGGGGTAATGTGGTGTGTGAGTGGGATAAAGGTCGTGGTACAGTGGTCTATTCATATGACTCTCAATCTAAGGGTTGAGGTTCGAATCCCAGCCCGGTACTATATTGTTCTTTTGGCGAGTTATTAATCCACATTTACCATTCGGTAGGATGCCAAGGAAATTTGCAATTTGCTCAGCATTGTGAGCATCTATCAAATGGGACCTGGGTAAAATGCTCCCTGGGGACTGGAGAATGTGTGGGCTAGCCTGAAACCGATGACTAGGGTAAAAATATATCTGTAAACGCTTGGAGACATGGCTGTATTAAGCGCTTTATAAACGCAGATAGTTATTAAAAGATGATACAAAGGAAATTAATAGGAATAATAATGAAAAGAAAGATGACAAAAAATGCAAATACACAAATGTATGCAAATTTGTTTTTTACTGTTGTGCAGTTTTGAATACTCGATGGGGAAGGAAAACAAAATTACATATAATTATAGGGAAAATAAAGAAAAAGAAGGAGAGGTGGAGGATAAGGAGGGGGAAGAAAAAAAAAGAGGAAGAAGAAAAAGAAAAAGAAGAACAACAAGAATGAGAATAAGAAGAAGAACAACAACAACACAAAAACAATAACACCGACAAAATTAACACTAACACTAACAACTACAACGACGGCAACAATAACAAGAACCTGAGTGACGTTTATAGAAGAACAGTTGAAAATATATACTGGGTATATTTAGCCCAATCGTTCATCTTTTCCCCTTGATCTTGAATCCAAGAGGATGATCAATGATGAACTGTGTCAAACACCTACGATTTGTTATCTTAAAAGATCTGTGACGCAAAGTTTGAAAGGTGCGTGTTTACTTTTGCGGCTCATACAGGTATGAAACATCTCATTTGTTTAGCCAAAAGATTATCATGCCAAATATCTTTTCCGATTCGAGAGGATTGATTTCTGTCTCTGTTTGCAGACTCTTTGTTCGTGTTTTGATGGAAGTTTTGAACTTGTGTTTCTAGTACCCTCTTTGGTGTTTGTTGTAAAGTTTCGTAGTAGGTCCTTGATATATGGTAGGAGTGATTTATTTCGTCTTAACTGATAGATGCTAAGGATTGTTTGTCCAAATCTATTGTTTTTCTAAAAGCATTTAAACTAGGAAAATATGTAGATATATCAATAGGCAGCTAGCACCGAACGATTGCTATGCAAACAGGTAATAGAGCAAATCGAAATGTTAACAGCGATTAATGACACAAGAAACAAACTATCAAATGTGGCTGTCCTCTACTAATGAGGAATCAACCTTGTATTATATCGTGATATGTTATTGACCCTCATCATCATTTGGATGGTGTTTAAGAAGAAGACGAGATGGAGGTTCTTAGGATCTGGATGATGCTCCTATCTTTCTACTTTGCAATAACTCAGGCTAGATCTATAAACACAAGAGAAAAGGTAAGTCATTATTTCTTTTTATTTATTCCTTTTTTTGTTGTAATCAATGATGCTATTTAGATAATTGACTGCATGGATACTGTTTTCTTATTCTATTTCAAATATCTTTGCTCTTTTTAGATTTATCTCCAATTTTTTTTTAAATGTGTTATCTATTTCAAAAGTTACATTGCTTTGTGTGTGTTATACAGTGGCGTAGCGTTAGTCCAGGTATTGGGCAGGGCACTTGCATCGTGGGGGGCGCCGATCTCACTCGAAAAATTATGTGCTACCTTTCAATACTTCTGATTTTTTTTAATTTTATTTATTTATTTTTTTTTTTTTTGGGGGGGGGGGGATTCTATGTCGTCTTCTTGTAGTCGTTCATTTCCCATTTCTCTATTCCTCTTTTCATCGTTTCCTTCTTCGCCCTGTTTTCCTTTATTCAAAGTGGTACGTGGTCCCTGTGCCCCTTGTATCTAGACCACTGGTGTAACGTATGCATATATTTATTTGTATGGACTGAAGCAAAAATGGATTTGAGAACACTTATAATTTATTTATGCTAATTGCTAAGGAACTGGAAACTTACTCAGTCATATAAGCCCAGTTTTAGTATCATGTTTGTAATTGGGATCTCCCCAAACATGGATGGTTTTGAGGCACTGTCCAACAAAGACTTAAAGCATTATTAGCCAAGAAAAAGGGTAGACTTGCTCTTTACTCTTGAAAGTGGAGGATAGATGTTCAGATGATGTATAAACAATCGGAAGACATGTATAGGTTGGGTATACATGTATTGGTTATACATATACATGTATGTATAGGTTGGGTATACATGTATACATGTATTGGTTGGGTATAGGCGAGGGCGGTCTGCGGACTATAGTTATTTGGTTAACTTTGCCCAATGCCTGGCAGCACAGCCGGGTGCACCCAGTGTTCCTTTTTTGTGTGTGATTTGCTAGTAATTGTTTATTTTCAACTCTGTATTTTGATATCATGTGTTTTCTGCCAAATAAAATAATAATAATAATAATAAAATGTTCTCATGGCATTTTCATTGTGCTTGTTTACATATTTATATCTTCATTGCCATCTGCCTTTAATATCTTGTTTATGTCTCGTTTAATGCGATTGCTCTTTGATTTTGATTAATAAAAACTTAAATGATAATGATATATACCCAGTCTTCAATTTATTAAAGCACACTAAAAATGGTGTCGTGGTAATCTCGTTTTGACATTGACAAAGTATGACTCATTCTTTAAGACGGAATAATCCTATTACTCCAGCAGATCAACAAAGATCTTGTCAAACTCTGTTGACACTCTCAGTCGATAATATGCTTAAGGTATTAACGATTGCATGATGCTTATACTTGTACTTGCAAACAATCATCATAACATTGCTGCAATTTAAGGATAACAATAAAAACATCGACAATACGAATGTTTTAATTCATGGTGAGAAAATTCATGGAAACTGTTCAAGCAAATTTTCTCATCGAGTCATCAAACTTAAAGTTTAGCATTTGAGGGATAATGAAGAAAAAAAAAGTCCCAAACTGTTTCAGCCAGCTGTAGATAACCTATACAAATTTGTTTGACATATTTCTTTTGCAAAATTAAAATAATCACAATGGATTTTCTAAACGTTAATTTATACATCCATCAAATAATTCATCAATTTCTGCCACACAAATACTAAGAATTCGAATCCAGAAAATCACTTTCAATTGTTAGTGGGCATTTAAATGGTATTTTGTAATTTTCTAATCAAGTTGACTTCAATTTTGTCATATCACGCAAGTAGACATGCATTTTCAGACTTACTTGCTTTTTTTTCTGTGCCAAAAAAATTACAGGAGGGCGAGGTGCTACAAAGGGCGGTTCGAGATTTATTCATGATATATCAACAGGAACGCATCACGACAAGACTAGTAGGAGTGCTCGAAGGTTTAGCGGGGAAACCCCTGAATGAAAGTGATTATCACGTGACCAAGGCATCAGGTGGGTGTGTCTCTCGTACTTTCTGTATTTCCGGTATCCATCCCCCCCCTTTTTTTTCCTTCTTCTCTTTCTCTCTCTCTCTCTCTCTCTTCTCTCTCTCTCTCTCTCTCTCGATTTTTCGATTTCTCTTTTTCTTTCTCTCCCTCACACTTCGTTTTTATTTTGTTTAAATCTCATCTACCTGCGTTACCATATTTTATATATCAAGTTTTACATCCGTACAAGGTAAAACAAAAGTCGTTATCTGATAATATCATAAAGTGCATTATTGTATTTAGATTGATAAATAAATGATGTTTATCGTTATCTACAACAACATGAACAATTATCAGCTAATTCATTATTTTTCTAACAGGGCAACTATCTTTATTTGACGGATACCGCAGTGATGAAATATCTGACATCTCTGCACCCCTCCTGGATACATACAAACAAGACACTGACGACGAAAAGATAGACTTGCTTCTTCGACTTTATGCCATATTGCGCAAAAACTCTCTCAGAAGTGAGGATCGTGAGATAAATGTTTCTGATAATAGAAAGATCGACGAAAAACATTGGGGAGAATTTGAAGATGGCGGTTTAAATGCGAATTATGATTCTAGCCAGGACCGTTTTACTTCGATATCATTAAACGAAGCAACTACCACAGTGACTGGTGACGACGGTGGTAGGAATGAAAACGAACGATTACCGTTAGCTAACAAAACCGTCACAAATGGAGAATTGCCATATGTTCAATCATCAACTGATTCGTTGTCGAAAAATCGTGAGGATGACGACATGAAACTTCGGAATGAAACACGTACATCGGGTGACGATGTCGATTCCCTTAGCTTCGATGCCGATGATGACGTCGCGAGTGTTGATTTACATGAATTCAGTAACAACGTATCCAGTCGAGAATATTCAGGGAGTAATGACGATGAGCCGGACCTCGAATATTTACTAGGATCGAGATCAGGCGAGAAGGAAGATGACAGCATGGAAACTGAAGATGTCAGCAGAGGCGATGAAGGAAATTTTGATGAGTATGATTTCATCAACTTTAAACGGGGCGAAGTAGACATGCATAACAATAGTGCAAATGTGTTAGGTAATGATAACTCAACAAATAAAACCATTTCTAACACAAATAGTCTTGAAGAAGTGGATTATGACGAGGTAAAGGATGATTACGATGGAAGCGATGATGGTGACGATAGTGACGATGGTGACGATGATGAGGATGCCGATGAAGAGGATTACGATAAGTTGGCTTCGGTCATGAATGCAGATGAAACAGAGCACAAAAGTGCTGACGACAATCAAGAGACACTTAATAATCCCATTATCAGAACAAATATGTACGACCATGGTGAGCGTCTTAACGAAGTCGTTTTTGATAATGGTGATGATCAAGATCGTACATCGATCAGAGATGAAGATGCAGAAAGGTTCCTACGCTGGTTGCTCGGGTACATCCTAAGGAGAATGGATGATGGTTCCACTTCAGAGAGGACCCCAAACAGTGACGAGGAAACATTGTCTTCTCAAGGTTTGTGATATGTTTTTTTTTTTTTTTTTTTCCCTTTTTTTTGGTCTGTTTGTTTTACCTGAATGCTAAGAAAGCATGTGTATGATTTTTAATAAGCATCCAGGGGACCGACGGCTTTGATTCCTCTCAGATGGACTTAAATTGGTAAAAAGGATAAATTCCTTACCAAAGGACACTAGCAACGATTTGGTTTCGAACCCGGGACCTCCTGGTTACAACTTACAAGACCACTGCTCTACCACTGAGCCATCTCAAAATTATGGTTGATCTTTCCAATCGTCTTGTCAAGATTATATATTTTTTGAAGTATTTGAATGTGATGGGCATTCATACCCAAACATATCCATATAAAATTAGAGTGTTTTTTTCTTCTTCAATACACATGAAACACAATCGCAAGGGCTTTCAAGAAATCGACTCGACGGAAACTTCACTTCTCTGTGTTGCCATTAGAACTCCTATTCAGATTTACGTAATGCATCATTGCAATGTTAGCACCATTTCAAAGAGTGATGAACAAGGCTACTGAAATTAAGGTTGACTTCTTGAAAGTTTTTCCGATCATCGTTGTGAAGATAAGATTTTTTAGAAGTATTTGGGATATGATAAGTATTTATTCATCTATATAATAGTGAATTCCCCTAACGATAATAAAAAATGAAGATAATTATTACTGCATGAAAACGTTTATTTAAAATGTAGTAGTTATGAAGTAATTATTTTATTGAGTCTATTTCATTGAGCTGACGAAATTCGCCAACCGTCATCGCCTACGTCATTCTCTCTTTATCGATGATCAGCTAACATGTCAACGGGTTTACATAACAGTTGACGCTCAAAATTTCCCCTAAAATCGTCACTTTCAAATGAGATTAATTAATGTCAGAACATTTTTAATCTGTTCCTCCCAGACGAGGCCACTGCCACGATTCGAAAATATTTAGCAAACGATGACAATCTGAGAGAACGGGCAAAACAGCATCGTTCATTCACGAGAGAGGGCAGTCTTCAACCCAAAAACGATGGCATGGCACAAAAATGGAGCGACAGACTGAGAAAGGGAGATACGGGAAAGTCACGTATTGATCTAGAAGAGAGAGATGAAGATCCAGGCACACTCCTACTAAACATCATTAACATGAAGGTAAGTTTCAAATTATTCGCCCCCCCCCCATCCCGCATGTAAGTATCACTTAGCTATTTTCTCAACATTACGCCCAAACTGGTAGTAGCATAATGAATTATTCATGTATATACCAAGATTTTGTATTTTTGTTTAAGTATGTGAAAAATTGATTTGTCGCGATTTATTTTTCCTGGGAATGTCACAAATTAAGGCTTACAGTATTCAACAATGGCCCTCAACCAGTTCACCTTTCATTCCTGATTTACGATAAACATTTTGTTACCCCCCCCCCCCCCTCCCCCCCTCTCTCTCTCTCTCTCTCTCTCTCTCTATCTCCCCAGACTTGGAGAGACGTCGCCAAATCCGAGATCTCGTCGCCAGACTCGGGGAAAAGATCAGAAATAGCGAGTCAATCAAGTGAAGTCTACACCATGAATTAGGCCGACAGTCCACTAGTCCGACAATGCCGGCCTCATGCCTTCCGGCAACTTTTTGAGGGCTCACTAGACCGACGATCCACTCATATCGACAGCCTACAAGAAGGACATTTCTTCTGTCATCCCTTTCATTACGTTTTGTTGGCCTCGGGAGATGTCGGTCTCGTCGACCTCCTTGAAGTTTCTTCTTTCCTACACTGTCTCTGTTATATTGTCTCGGTGTCATCACGGGCTGTCGGTCTAGTGAACATTTATCATTTACGGTCCCTTGGGCTGTCGTGGGCTCTCGGTCTACTGGGATGACCTCGATATATTCCCAATAATGGATAAAACCAGGGAGCCTGATAAAATGTTAAAATCCACCAAAATACTCAACGTCTACAAACTGTATTGTTATCTAATTCGTAGTGTCTTGTCACAAGAAGTATGGGTTACAAAAAATATTTTGTTATTTATTTGCTTCGCTATGTCTAATTTGAAGAAAGAAAACAAATTGTATAGTTAGGTAGAGGAGATTATTATCATAGCCACGAGGTTATTTCCTTTGAAGAACAAAATTATTCTCAATGATGTTGATGAGAATTGAGTATTAAAGTCCAATTTCTTCATATTGTTATGATTCATATTCGATCAGTATCAAATCGAAGTTTACCAAGCAAAATTAAGAAAACAAATCAGTGGAACGAAATATAAATTCTGGCTAAGAAGGTTTTAATAAATATTGTACAGTCTGTGTGTATATATTGGAAACAATGCGTCTATTTTATTTGAGTGATAAGCACGTTTAATACAAATCCTTGTTCATCTGTATAAACATGTACATCAATACGATTGCAAATACTTTCAAGTACGGCCATTACAAAAAATATACATGTTTAGCGTCCCCGCCCGCTTCATTTTTTGGGGCCGCCTCCTATTTTTTTTTTTTTTTAAAGAAAAAAACATGAAAAACACTGCTAAAATGGATCTATTTCTGATTTTAAAAAAAATGAATAAAAAGAAATGTAGGCGGCCATCTTGAAAAATAGCCCGACTGTCAGAGAAAATGTACCAAGCAGCCATTTTGAAGAAGAAAAAAAAAAGGCCTCCTCCTTCCTATTTTTCAAAAAAGTAGGAGGCTTGTGACGCTATACATGTTTTTTATTTTAATTGGCCTAATCAAGTTCAGTGCAATATATAGCATTGCATATCCGGGAACAGGGGCGTCGCTAAACCTTCTTCAGTGGGGGGGGGGGGGGGGTGTAGAGGCCAACGATTACCGACAAAACTAGCCACCAATTACCGATAAAATTAAATGTCCCAATATCTACAAATTTAACCCTATAAACCTGGGGCCGAAGGCTAAATTGTTTTTCCTATGGACTATCTATAGGACTTGCGTATGCGCAAAAGGTCATTTTCCTCGACGACATAAATATACAAATTATTTCGTCAACAAGTCAGCATCATAGCTATATATTTTAACGTAGTCGAGGAGCTAGGATCTTATCTGAGGGAGCGGGCGGTAGTGAGCAAGCGAATCACTTAAAGAGCGCTCGAGGCCTCCTCGACTGTTAATCCTTTTCTGAATTCAGTTTCTCCCCCTCCCGCGCGAAAGTTTTGGCGTTTCAATAATTATTAGAGAAAGTAGACGATTCGTTGAATCGTGCTCGATTCTTAATCCTTATCTGAATTCAGCAGTTCCCCCCTTTTCGTGCGAAGCGCCAAAAGCTTAGACGTTTGATTTAATTATTATAGAAAGAAGACGATTCGCTGCACTGTTTTCGACACTTAATAAGCCCTATTTGTCTGAATTCAGTTTTCCCCCTCTCGCGCTAAGCGCGGAAGCTTTGACATTTCCTTGAATTATTAGAGAAAGCAGATGATTCTTTGTACCCCCCCCCCCCACACCCCCCCCCCCACACTTTTTGGAGACGCCCCTGTCCGTGAAGTGATCACGTTCAGATTACGTGATTTCTGTCATAAACGCACATTTCGATAGGAGACGCATCGAACTTGCGTACAATTGATTCTTTTAAACTCTGTGAGATCGTCTGGTACATTGTAATTTTCCTTGTCAGCAGATAAAGGGGGAAATGGTCATCGTACATTGGCACGTTTAGTATCACATTTCATACCCAAACCTTTTTTTCGAGGACAAAATGAATAAAGTTAGTCCCTTGTTTACCCATTTCTGGATACACAATTGCCTGTTATCTATTTTTTTTAAAGTGTTTTCCCTATAAACGTCGCCCTTATTTTTGTCTCGGGTGTATGATTTGTAACTGTCCCTTGATTGCTAGAGTAATTGTAACGTAGTGCAAGTAACAGTTTTTCACGCAAATTTCATAAGCTGATATTTGTAGATCTATAATAAATTTGCTTTTTGTAGATAGATGCTAGAGCAGAAATGAGACATTTGCAAGCTTATGCCTATGCACGCGGCATCATGCATGCTGATATAGGCAAGGCGCTGTGTGTACGTACGTGTGTGTTGAAGCCCAGAGCTTTGCACCTTTTCGAATTTCACATCTTTAGCACGCGTAAAGCTTACTATTGACAAGATGAACTCTGATTGGCTGTATGCAAATGAGTTCATACTTGGGTCCGGAGCTCAAGTGGGGAAAAAATTACGCTACCCGCCGACCAATTAACAAGGGAATGTTATTACAATTTTTTTTTTAATTGGTCTTTACAAGACTGGTGGCCTTTCTATACAGGTGGTCGCTAAGGCAGGTTTGAATGTATTAGATACCATACAGTGTTGAGAGGACGAACACATCAGAAAAGATTAACGGCACAAAAGGCCAATTAAGTAGCAGTAAGAAAGCCCCCTCCCCCCCCCCCCCCTTTTCCTTCGACAACTTTCCATTCTCATAAGTGCCCTTTTTTTAATTTATTTTTTTATATAAATAATTATTATTCAAAAAATAGTTGTGGACAAAATTAATGAAAATATCTATAAATATAAAAATCACCCACCAAATGACACCACTCACTCACAAAATCATCAATCAATCAAAGGCAGGCACCGGGGGACGGGGGGAGCGGGCCTTGCCCCCCCCCGCAAAACAAGAAAGAGAGAGAGAGAGAAGGAAAAGGGAGAGAGGAGGGAAAGGGAAAGAAACGCCAATAAGTGACCTGCCAGTGTCACAATTAGTTATCAAAATAATGCTCATCTGACCGTAATTAAATGTCTAAAAGGGAGTAGACAAAGAACATTTTTGAAATTCAGACAAAGATTAAGAGTCGAGAACGGTACGAATCGTCTGCTTTCTCTAATAATTCAATAAAACGTTAATGCTTCCGCGCTTCGCGAAGGAGGAGGGGGGGGGGTGGAACTGAATTAAGACAAGGTTTAAGAGTCGAGAACGCACAACGAATCGTCTTCTTTCTCTAATGATTTAATGAAACGTAAAAGCTTCCGCGCTTCGAGCGGGAGGGAGGAAACTGAATTTAGACGAGGATTATTTTCGAGAGCGGTAGAACGAATCGTCTTCTTTCTCTAATGATTTAATGAAACGTAAAAGCTTCCGCACAGAGAAAACATAATTCAGATGGGGATTAAAGGTCATAACGTTACAACGAATTGTCTTCTTTCGCTAATAATTTAATGAAACGTCAAACGGGGGGGGGGGAACTTAATTTAGACAAGGATTAAGGGTCGACAACGGTACAACGAATCGTCTTCCTTCTCAAATGATTTAATGAAACGTAAAAGCTTCCGCACGGGGAAAACATAATTCAGATGGGGATTAAAGGTCATAACGTTACAACGAATTGTCTTCTTTCGCTAATGATTTAATGAAACGTCGAAGCTTCGGTGCTTCGCGCGGGAGGGGGGGGGGAACTTAATTTAGACAAGGATTAAGGGTCGACAACGGTACAACGAATCGTCTTCCTTCTCAAATGATTTAATGAAACGTAAAAGCTTCCGCGCTTCGCGCGGGAGGGGGGAGGGGAACCGAATTCAGACGAGGAATATTTTCGAGAGCGGTACAACGAATCGTCTTCTTTCTCAAATGATTTAATGAAACGTAAAAGCTTCCGCACGGGGAAAACATAATTCAGATGGGGATTAAAGGTCATAACGTTACAACGAATTGTCTTCTTTCGCTAATAATTTAATGAAACGTCAAAGCTTCCGCGCTTCGCGCGGGAGGGGGGGGGGGAAACTTAATTTAGACAAGGATTAAGGGTCGACAACGGTACAACGAATCGTCTTCCTTCTCAAATGATTTAATGAAACGTAAAAGCTTCCGCACTTCGCGCGGGAGCCGGGGGAGGGGAACCGAATTCAGACGAGGAATATTTTCGAGAGCGGTACAACGAATCGTCTTCTTTCTCTTATAATTTAATGAAACGTCGAAGCTTCCGCGCTTCGGACGGGAGGGGGGAACTGAAGTTAGACAAGGATTAAGAGTCGATAACGATACAAGGAATCGTCTTCTTTCTTTAATGATTTAATGAAACGTAAAAGCTTCCGCGCTTTGCGCGGGGGGGGGGAAACTAAATTCAGACTAGGATTATTTTCCAGAGCGGTACAACGAATTGTCTTCTTTCGCTAATAATTTAATGAAACGTCGAAACTTCAGCGCTTCGCGCGGGAGGATGGGGAAAATCGCCCCTTCCTGCACCCACCCCCCCCCCAATTACGTCACTGCTGGTCACCATAACGTACTAATATTTGGCTCGCATGATTTCAAATTTGGCCCCCCCCCCCTAAGAAATCCTGGATCCGCGCCTGCCTGATGGTCAGTGCCCCTTTTCACCTCTGATAATTACACTTTTAACAATACGTGCCCTTTTCTTTTCTAATAAGGAACCTATCCCTTTATCACAAATGCCCCCTTTCACTTCTTATAAATGACCTTATCAAATTACTTATGAGTGCCTCTTTCCGTCGTCAAATGCCCATTTCCAATTCTCATAAATGCCCTTTTCATCCCTGATGAGCGCCTCTTTTTTTAGGTGTAAGAAGTGTCCCATTTTCACGTCTGATAAGTAGCCGTTGTACTTTGACACATGCTCCTTTTCTTTTCTAATAAGTGTCTTGTCCCTTTCGATAAGTGTTCCCTTTTCCTCTCATCATTAAACGTGCCCCTAATTTCAAACGAATAAGAGCAATTTCCCCCAAAGTTCGCTCGCTTTATAGATGTGTTACTTATCAAAGGTCTCTTCAGTCTTCCGTTATGAGAATGTGGTTATAACCCTATCAGGATTGGGTTTTTCCTCTTTATAAGATGTAATTTTTTTTAACTTTAGTGGTACTTGAAAAAGTGGGGGGGGGGGCGCTGTGCCCCCCTGCCCCCCCCCCCCCCCTCCACATCCCAGACCAACCAGAATTGCAAGACAGGGAAGTGCACCTCACTAGCCTACTTTGAAAGTCCATTATTAAACTTATGTACATGTACATACAACAAACAAAAGTCATGGGGAAAAACACAAACATTCATACATCCATACTGATCATCCATTTAAACGTGCTCATAAATCAGATAGATAAAAACATGTTTCTACTACGATTTAACTGCCCAATTGGTCAGTTATAAATGTGCATTTGTAGCACATTGTTTAGTACGCAGTTAAAAGTGATTTGCTGTGGACGAACTTTAATCAATATTAAAAAGAGAAATAAAGAAATCAAATAAAGTGCTCATACCTCTGAATTCAGGTTAAAAACAATACAGTTTAATGATGAAAAAGGTATACGTTTTCTGTATGCACGAAAAATATCTCACTAAAATTGCACTTTAAAAAGCAATTTACATAAAGATGATGTTATGCGAGACACCAAACTGCATGAACCCTGATTAATATCTGTTGATTACAATGTTACTATACCATTCATATGCACATTTAACTGCAATCACAAGCCATCTTTCCATACATAATGTGCCCCATGACCTTTCAACTTTGACCTCATGACCACAAATCTACTCAGTTCATTGGCTTAGCAAGATTCATACATGTCCTGAGTTTGATGGTAATCTGTCCATCAGTTCTAATGATAATGTGATCACGATCCGTTTTTCCATACATAATGTGACCTTTGACCTCATGACCCCAAGATCTAATCAGTTCATTGGCTCTGCAAGTTTCATACATGATCAAAGTTTGGCGGGAATCGGTTTTTGAGATAACGTGATCACAAGCTATTTTTGCATACTTAATGAGCCCTGTTATATTTGACCTCGTGACCCCAAACTCTAATCAGTTCATTAGCTCTGCAAGATACATACATGACCCAAATTTGGCGGGAATCCATCTATCGGTTCTAGAGATAACACGATCACGAGAATGGGACGTACGGATAACCCAAAAACATAATGCCTCCGGCTATTCCGTTGCGGAGGCATAACAAATTGTACTGGACTGAATATCATTACTAGTAAGCTTTTCCAGAACCCTTTTATGAAAATGCAGACAACAATATTCGTTCAGAAAACTTTGAGGTATAGAATATTATGGGCTCATTTTCATGTTTCGAGTTTCAAAACATTTATTAATCTTTTGAAAAGACCTGAGGGGCTTCCAAATATGAGGTGGTCTCATGAATTTCAATTATAGTATTCTAAACAGTTGAAATAACCCTTGACACTTTTAACCTAATAACAATATCTAAAGAGTTAAAGTAAACTTTACAGGTTCATAGAAGATTTCATGAAAACAAATAAGAAACTGAGGCATTGACGATGCTGCATCTCTCTCTACTGTTCTAGTGTTTTTAGTTTTGTTGACTTTCCTTACATAACTGTTCTAGATGGTGAAACCCCGCATCCCCTCTCTGCACTCTGCCATCTCCCAAGCATCCTCCAGTGAAGCTACATCTCTCTACTGTTCTTCTGTTTTTGTTTTGTTGACTTTCCTTATATCACTGTTATAAAGGGTGAAAGCCCGCATCCCCTCTCTGCACTCTGCCATCTCCCAAGCAGCCTCCCAGCATCCTTCGGTGATGCTGCATCTCTCTACTGTTCTTGTGTTTTTGTTTTGTTGGTTTTCCTTACATCACTGTTCTAGAGGGTGAAAGCCTGCATCCCCTCTCTGCACTCTGCCATCTCCCAAGCAGTCTCCCAGCATCCTTCAGCGATGCTGTATCTTTCCACCATTTTATGGCCGTTCCAGACTTTGTCTTCTTTTGAATACGTTGACTCGCCTGTTTTTGCAACATCAGCAAAAAAATTATGATATACATGTAATGAACGGTCAACATTAAGATACAGATTCTTAAATACATGCATCAAGTGATATGTATATTGCATGCATACATTTCAGGTAGAGGCCACAGGTAAGGCCTTTGATTTGTATACTGTTGACTAAGACAGAATTTGAAACGAAGGTTGCAGTAAGGCCAAGACTGAGGTGATGACTTAATAGAGAAGGAAAATTTTCGCCACAAAAGTGAAAAGTCATTGACATACGGTACTACTCTACATATGAGCCATATAGGTTGTTATAGTATCACTGGAATTTGACCAAAACATTGAGAATTATCCCTTACCACCCATAGCAAAGAGATATGTTCCCACAGCAACGAGTCCATGGTTGACCCTGGGTATCGACATTGGACTCAATTTTGTCCAGATATCCAGAGAAGGGTCGTACATCTCAACATTTCTTGAACGACATCCAGCCTGACGACATCTCGAGGTCCTTCCACCTGCCGCATATATCTTGCCATCTGTCAAAAAAAAAAAAAGATATTAAAAAAAAATCAATGTTGTTGTGTTTGTATGATAAACCAATAATCTGGCACTTAACTGCAATGACAAAGTAATATATCCACTGGCATTTCATGAGCAGCGTTCATCAGTGATACAAAATAAGGACAACATAATATAAATTATGGGGTTCCTCAAGGGTCAATTCTTGGACCTGAAATAATCAAGTAAATCCTGTATACAGCACCACTTGGGGACAATGAACAACATCACATCACATCATAATGGATAAATGGTCTATGGTGCTTTGAAGTACAAAGCTGCTCATCAGAATCTCTATTTTCAGATTCAGAATTGTATGTTTAAATTGCTGTGGTAGCTAGAGATCAATTTCATTCATGAAAGCTTGATCAAATCTAATAAGCACGCTTACCAACACAGGCATAGGCTCCATCTATTCTGGGCTCATGCATGGGACTCACTTCTTCCCACGCATTGTTCTTCCAGTCATACTTCAGGACAGTTGAGAGAGGGGTTGGTGACCGTTCTACTCCACCAAATACAAATAGGTCTCCTTCTACCACTATTGCTCTATCATGACATCTGGAAAAGAGAAATAAACATTAAAGGGGAAATCCAACCCTTCTAATAAGTTCATTTGAATGAAAGCAGAAAAATCAGAGAAAAAATGGCGAGAGTTTGAAATAAATCTGACCAATATTAAGAAAATTATGAGTGTTTGAAATATGGAATCACTACAGCTGTGCGAATCTCAAATCTGCAATTTTGTCAGTGGATTGTGACGTAGTGACGGATTACTCTCCTGTTTGTCGCGTACCAAAATATCACTTATTTCTGTTTTTGTTCCAAGTGCCTTCACCTTCGGGACACTAGTTAATATTGCAGGTCCTGTAAAAAGAAAAGACTATCCCGAGTCATACATTTATGAAAATTTGAAATTTTAGTCCATTTGTGTATGGGAGCAAATAGGAACGTTGTCGGCCACTACATCGCATAGACATTATCAATTCAGCCAATTTGAAGAGCCCTTTCAATACCTGCAATATTTCAAAAATGTGTACCTTTCTAATTATTTTGGTCCGATTCCATTCAAACTTTCATCAGTATGCTTCTCTGATTATTTTCTTTATTCAAGACAAGTTTGCTATCAAGGTTGGATTTTCCTTTAATGAGCCATAGCAGAAATTGGATGGAAAATGCAGAACTAGTACATTGCACTGTTCAGTATTAAAATAAAAAAGAATAAATTCAGTTTTCAGAGAGCTGAGCTTATGACATACAATTCCTGATAGCTAGATCAAATATGGATTGAATATTGTGAAATGTAACTGTTTAAATATTTAACATAGGCCTACCATGTTCTCCTCAAAGTGATTGGAATACAAATATACAAACATCTGATTAAAACTAGATGGAACTTCAAAATGGCGCAGTCGAATATGATGCCTCCGCCATGGAGCAATTAACAAACCAAAACAGAAGCAATTTTTAAAATTCAAGTTTGATTGCAATTTGCAATCCATTATCGTGATTACATGCTATGTTTTATATACATAATGAGCCATGTGACCTTGACCTTGGATCTGGTGACCCCAAAATCGAATCAGTTCATTGGCTCTGCAAGATACATACATGACCAAAGTTTGGCGGGGGTCCATCAGTTAGTTCTTGAGATAACGCTGTCACGAGAACGGGACGTAGTACGGACGGACAACGTACCAACTATATCATGCCTTTGGCTACTTCGTTGCGGAGGCATACAACAATTTTCAACTCCAAAATATAGTGCATCAAAATAGTACTTTTTCAGAGCAACTTTATTAAAAAAGGTTCAAATATTTCTGGTCACGTGAAGAGCTCTCAACCAATCAAGAACCAATACAAATTTTGATGCAGGATATAATACAATATAATAGACTGAAGAGAAACAAATTTACCCTACCTCTCAAAAGGGAGGCTGGTCAGTTGAGAGCAGACATTATTTTTGATATCCAGCTTGAAGACCTGTGTACAATAGGCACTATTCCAAATCGTTGCTTGGTACCCACACAGATAGACTATGCCCCTTTCCATGTCAATGGCACGTGTATAATGTTCCTTTTCAATCACGTTCAACCACACCGACTTTTTATCCCAACTTCTAGTCCTCATCACTTTGGTATTCTTAACGTTAGCCACACTCAGGCAGAGCACATCAATATGCTCGGTGCTGTCGAAATCTATATTGGATGATGCATAGAGGTGACCGTGGAGTGGTAGGAAACAAACTGCTGCATGAGATACTCCTTGGACCACTGCCTGAGGACGGTGCCAGTCCTCTTGTCGATGTCTACGACCTCCAAGGTACTGGATTGATAGTCATATCTGGAAGTTATATGAAGGAACAAACGTGATGTGAACAGTTGAAATTTACTAAATGTTTGGGAGAACTCTAGTCCATTAGCCAGTTAACTACTGAATTCTTTCATCCCCTAGGCTTAATAAAGGCACCATTTTCCGTAGGCAATGGGTTCCTAAAAGAAAAATCACGTTGCATTTTGATCGACCCAATTCCCTCACATGTAGTTGAAAGTTGGATAAGTATTGCTTTACAAAACATGTATGAAATACCCCTTCGATACTTCAGCAGTATAATGACAATACTCTGGGCCTACCCCAGTCATTAGATTCAGGCTTATTCGCACACAATGTATTCACATTCTACAATCTCTGGGGAGCTTTCCAGCCAGGTGCCATTTTACAGACGCTCAAAATGCTGAGCAAACTACAATGAATTTCATATCCTATCAGGTACCCCTTTTAACCCCTAAGTGGAGAGTGGCAAAAGTGGTTTTATGTCAGCAAGTTGCCACATTTGGCAAAGATGGGGTTTTAAAGCAGAGGAAAATAATTTGCTTTTGATAGTAAGACTTTTCATCAACTTTGATGGCAACATCAGCTCCTGCAATCTGTAGTTTAAAAAAACTTCTTACACATCCCATGTACTGCATGACGTCATAGGAAATCCAGTGGCACACACTGGGCAGAAGAATCTTCGATTAAAGCTTTGGTTCAAAGATGAAGATTTTGAGATGACATCAAATACCTTTTCAGCGTGGAAAGATTCTGTAAAAGAAATAGAAATTAAATTTCAAAACAGGAGAAAACAGATGAACAAAAGGAGCAGATATGGAAATAAAGCAGATATCATAAGAGAGAATAAATAGCAATGTTTAAAGGTCAAGACCAGTTTTGGAAACGCCCCCCCCCCCCCCCTCTCAAAAAATGAAATGGAAGCTCTTATTACCAATCATGTGAAGGAAACTGTTTTGACTAATAAGTGATCATACAAATTTTGCCGAAAAAACGCGTACTAATTGATATATTTGGTAAATCATTATAGCTATTTGGACCCGAGAGATAACACGCACGTGTCGCGTAGTCCCATACATCTTTCTGTGTACAGTGCTTGTAACTTTACCAAGACCGGGCCAAATTTCTTATCATTTTGATGATTCCAGAACCTTGCAGTACACCAATACTTATATGCTATATGATCAACCTTTTCTGATTGATTCCGCAACGTTTCTTTCACAATGCAATCGCATGACCATAACTGGTCTTTATCTTTAAAACAAACACTGTCCTTGCTCATTACTCAGCTGCATGTATAATCATTAATGCATTCTCCATCATCATTATTTGGCAGATTTGACAATTATTTGTACTCTTGCCTTGTCTTGGTCATCCATTGTAAGTTTGGTGTGATTCTGTGACATCATATTCCTGCTATGACTAAACTCAACTCGGCCTCCTTGCAAAAGAGCAATGTACCTGTAAAATTAAGCCCAGAACATCTTTCCACGAATCGGACCTACCTGACGAACCGTCCTTAGAGATTTCAGCAAGAGTCTCTCTGAATTTGTCCTTGCACTCTTGGCTGACTTCACTCCAACATACCTTACTGAGAACAGGAAGCAGATCTGAGTCTAGAGCTTTGGGGTTATAGGTCAGCCATCTCAGAAGTAGCTCAACCAGGGTGTCTTCATTTGCTGCATTCCCTATGGGAGTTCAAGTTGTAGAACATGTTAACATTTATAATTAATTTATACCGGTATGTCTATTTATTTATTTATTTATAATTATTTAAACTGTATGGCCCGAATTCACATATGAGGTTTGTCAACAAACCTAGGTTTTATGTGCGTCATGTGACGCATTATGATGCGTTGTTGGTCTGAACCTTAGCCTGAAACGCTTTATAACGCGTCATATGACGCACATAAACCTAGGTTTGGTCTGCAAACCTCCTTTGTGAATTCGGGCCTATATGTTTACTTATTTATTCATATATTAGTTTATTTATCTTTATTTATTCATTCATTCATGGTCTTCTACATGGTTCTCTTGATAATAAATAAATAATTAATGTATCATTTGTTCAGAGCCAGAGGGGCGTTAACTACGTGTTAAAGAATATGAGTTAAATACAAACTTTAGTGCTGGTAATGCGATTGCATTGTGAAAGAAAAGGTGTGGAAAGTATCAGAAACAGTTGATCATGTATAATAATTTTATAATAATTTATACCGGTATGTCTATTTATTTATTTATTTATAATTATTTAAACTGTATGGCCCGAATTCCCATATGAGGTTTGTCAACAAACCTAGGTTTTATGTGCGTCATGTGACGCATTATGATGCGTTGTTGGTCTGAACCTTAGCCTGAAACGCTTTATAACGCGTCATATGACGCACATAAACCTAGGTTTGTCTGCAAACCTCCTTTGTGAATTCGGGCCTATATGTTTACTTATTTATTCATATATTAGTTTATTTATCTTTATTTATTCATTCATTCATGGTCTTCTACATGGTTCTCTTGATAATAAATAAATAATTAATGTATCATTTGTTCAGAGCCAGAGGGGCGTTAACTACGTGTTAAAGAATATGAGTTAAATACAAACTTTAGTGCTGGTAATGCGATTGCATTGTGAAAGAAAAGGTGTGGAAAGGATCAGAAACAGTTGATCATGTAGCATGTAAGTATGGTGTGCACTGCAAGGTTCTGGAGTCATCAAAATCATAATAATTTGACCGAGTCTTGGTAAAGTAACAAGCACTGTACACAGAAAGCTATATATGGGACAACACACATGGTGTCGGGGCTAGTACAACCTTGATTCCTTGTCTTTCTATGCTCATTACTCAGCCAGTATACATTTTCTTCCAAAATTGTTTGGCACATGTCAATTATTTGTAATCTTGAACATTCAGTGTAAGTTTCGTTTGATTCTGTGAGAATTAATTTTCCTTTTTTTTACCAGAACTGGAGTTTATCTTTAATGCCCTCCTGGTTTCAAACAGACAATATGGACAGTTCTTTTAAATTTGTCAAAATGTCAAAATTAGAGTAACATCAGTTGTTTGCATGATTCTAACAAATATCTATTGAACTTTCAACCTTGACCTACCTAAATTGACCTCCTCCAGACCAAGCAGGGCTGCCATATCCTGAAGATCCAGCTCAAGCACACGCTGGCTCCTGCTTATCAACCAAAAGTACGACTGGACAACCTTCTTGCAATCCTCAGCCAGGTCAGAAATTCTGTAACTCTCGGCAGACAGCCACAGCTCTGAAATATATTAGACACACACTGATCATTATTTAAAAGCTTTTTTTGACAAATAATTAAATCATCGAGATCCAAAATTTTTACGACCATAATATCTATATTTTAGGAAGTACAGAGAACGGGCATAACAACAAAATGGACCAAAATGTTTAAATTATGAAAAAAATAGATTTTATCACATAGAGACTATAATTGAAATATCTATGAAATAATGTAAACATTGGCAACTAGAAATGCAATCGTGTCACAACGATGTGCGTGCAATGACGCCGAGTTTCTACGTGTCGAACGAAAGAGCTTCTCTCGGACTATCCAGAGCAATTTGTACGAAGTATGTAGCTTCTGTAATATTGGAGACAGGTAGGGCGAAAGAAAGGCCTCAATAGTGACCTTGATGGGATGGTAGTGACTATGCTACGAAGTTTGAAAGAAATTGGGATAGGCGAAAGAACCTAGAAAGGGCTCGCAAGCACTGCGTGCAAAAACCAATGGGATTAGTTGCATGTTCGGCATTGCAATCAAGATCGTTCTAGGGATCAAAAGCGTGAACCCGATTTGCCCCCATAGACAATGCGTGTAATGCATGGGCGGAAAACGTACAGGATCTGTATTATGACCGGAGTTAAATTGTTTTTTCTCTCTCTCTTTATGTCTCTTTATGGGCCGTATATGGTATCATTGGAAAGAGAATTTCATGGTTGTTATTGTAAACTACTCTCTTTTTTTTCTATGATAATCCTATCGAAACATGTGATGTAAAATAAATTTAAAGGACAAAATGGCGTCTTAAATGGCCCCCTTGACCAATTTCAAAAATCCGGCCAAGAGGTGCCCTGCGTATTGCATCTCGGAATGTCATTGCAAATTTTCAAGGAAAAAAAAGGATGTTTAGGGGGCGAAAAGTAGTCTGAAAAAATGACGTCATGGCCGATAAGTGTTATAATCGGGCGGAATTCGTATAGTGACCCTTGTTCAAATGCGATTTACTCACAATTTTCTGTGTAAACATATACCATACTTGGTATCATTCGAAAGGGCACTTCATTGCGGTCAGTTTGACACCATTGTCATCTGCACGCAATGTACTGCACGCATTAAAGGCGCTATTACGTAATGCATAGCAAATTCATCATTTTTGGCGATAACTTTGCAACGAGGGCATTACAATTTATTAAACTTGGCAGACAGTTGTCACGTATATGGATACATATGTCTGCCAAGTTTCAACGACGTAGGTATAACGATCGCTATTTTAGAGCAAGTTGAAGTTATTTCGGAATTTCTTGAAAATGGCGAATTTGGAGGGCAATTTTCGCAAATTTGGTCAGTGATAGGGTATATAATTTTGTATATGGCTGGAAAGGGCATATCCTCAAGTATCTAAATCCAAAAAAGGGTACGGGTCTGCCAAGCCACAATGGAGATACGGCCACAGAGAGAAAGCCAATTTCCAGAACTTTAGAGGGCGCTATTTATGTTTTGCAAAACTATTGGAGCGTGAAATTTGGCAGGGCTATGTGCATTTATGAGATTAAGATACTGTGAGATTTAAATACAAAACGGAATTTATATGAGAAAGTTATGGCAGTTTTAGATTATTTAGGGGTCAATTTCTCAAGAATTTGAGAGATTTTTGACGGAGTCGGTTTCAGATTTGAATTTTGACTATGAAGATGGCATTTTGAAGGTCAAGTTATACATCGCAGAGGAGAGAACATTTCTTAGACTATCTAAAGGAATTTGTTAGAAGTTTGTAGGATCTAGGATAGTGGAGATAGGAAGGAATGAAGAAAGGCCTTAAAATGGACCAGAAACGGACAAAATGGCGCCAGGATGGTTATGCATGAGTGATTTCGAAAATCGAAAAAGTAGGTGACCTTGATGAGATATCAGAGATGACGCCTGAGAAATTTGAAAGGAAAAGGACTTGAGGAAAGTACCTAACTAGGAATAACAAGCACTGCGTGCAAAACGAATGGGATTTCCGGACGATAAGGATAAGGATAAGGAAAAGGATAAGGATAAGTATATTAATGGGGCAGAATGTGAACGAAAACAAGGCAATGACGAAGGTTCGTCATTGCAATTATAAAAATAGTGATATATGTAATTCTGGTGCCAAGGTTAAAATCATTTTCAGTAGATTGTAACAATGATCATAACTTGTTATGATAACAAGTTTTTTAAACGGGGTGCTGATTTATTTTCCCAAAAGTATTTGATCTAGGTCGGTTCAAAAATTTAAACTGACTCATGATTTAAATTAAGTGGTGTTTAAATTTAAGAAGCAAACAAAAAAAAACTTAAGGTCACAGTAATAAGATCAGATATGTTGCCACTTTGTTGAAAGTAAAACCCGGATTCATGTCATTTCTAATTAAGCTAACCTAAAGCATGGTCAGTGTCCAAGCTCTCTTCAAGGTAGATAGTGCATGCATGGGAAAGCTCATCAACCTGCAGCATGGTCGAAGCAGAAAGCAGGCCCATTACTCTAGAATGCTTGGTGCCGCTCGGCAGATGACAGCTTCCCGCATAGAGGAACTCCACAATGAGTGACAGAATCTCTGTGTCTACCCCACCGATCGTGATCTTCCTGTGGTCCTGTTTACTCTCTGCAAACCCCGATGTGAACATGGCATTGAAGTAAACGCTGTTGGCAGCAAGCACGCACCGATGGGCGGGTATTGGTTCCATCCCATCGTCCCCTCTGAGGAAGACATCGCATAAGGAGTGTCCAGACTGCCGGAATGTGTTCAGTGACTTTAGGGTCGAGGTTGGCCACCATAGTGTGTGGGTCGCTCCGAAGGTGATCTTGGATTCCTCATCCATGTTGATAGACATCAGCAGTTGTTAAACTAAACATCGGTCATCAGATGCTAGAGTAGGACGTCTGTCTGGGGATGTTGATATAAAGTTTAGCCCTGGAGATAGAAAAAAGTCGTTTAATGTGGATGAAATACCACATTAGTCTCATGTCACTCTCATCATTACAAAAAAATACTCTGTGCAGGAAAGTGAGGAACTGTCATGTAGTCTAGCTAGGCCCCATCCCATCTCTATGAAGCAATGAATTTTGCTAAATATAAAATCAATAACATGCACTTATGAATAATGTCTCGTGTTTGGACTCCGGTAAACAGCCATTTCTGGAACATTTTAGAGATTTATTCAACATTAGTTACACTGTACATAGTACATGCGCTTTGTATCATATGAAAAGGCACTTTATAAATGTAATAATATTATTATTATTGCATTTGAATTCCCGAAAGAGAGGTGGACTAACGTAGAGGTCTAGTAACGAAACAAAATTATGACCGACACCAAGTAGGCCTACTGACATCTGAATTCTGATCTTGGTCAAATGAGCACTATTTTTTTTTTTTTTGGCTCCCGAAAATTTGAAAATCACACCGGCCGAAAATTCGCTAGGTGGGGGGGGGGGGGGGGGAGGTATAGTGAGTACATTTTTTTTTGGCCCTCGAAAATTGGCACCCCCCCCCCCCCCCCTGGATCATATTGTGATTATTGTTTCAATGTACAATATGACCATTTTGCCCCTTAGGCCAAAACAAAAAATCATTTGGTTGTCCTTGATTGCTTTTCTGGAGTAGGGGCGGGCGGGCGGATTTATTTATTTATTAGGTGGTATGTTGTCAACAGACCACCTATTGATTTCGTCAGAATTTTCTTTCTTATTATTTTTCTTTATTTATTTGTATTTATTTTCTCTGCACTTTTTGGTGCAGACGATTTCTCAAAATCTATCCACCCAATTTCTTTCAATTTGACACAGTCATAGGTCATCATCATAAGACGTGACAGAAACATTTTCAAGTTCAACAAAATTATCGTGACGTCATCCAGGCGCCATTTTGTGAAATTTTCAGAAAATCAACTCATGATCATATCTTCATAACCGAAAATCAATTGTCATCATATTTATCATGATAAAGGTCAATATCCGCCCGGTTAATTTCAGGTCGATGAACGCGCTCGTACGCGTATACGTAAGCGCGTCAGCGTGCGCGTAAAATCGTCTTAAAATAATTTTGCATACGTTTCAGGCCATTTTGAGCACTTAATAAAAAATCGCACACACGCACATGCGCGCGCGTTTTCGTTCGTCATGGCCGTATGCAACATCAAATCGCCATTTTTTGTTTTCATGATACTATTGCAATTTTTTTCCAAACAATTTGATACCATATTTGTCTCTTTATAACGATTAATAACGGAATGAGCGTCCGTTAAAATTAAATTTCCGTACGTGCGAGCTCTTGTAATACATAGCATATGTGGGCAAAAACATGCCTATACAAAATGCATTATAGCTCTTTAGGATGCCTTTTGACCACCAACTTTCTTTTCATATTTGAATAGATTATGAATTGTAGATATGATTTCATGTCTCATTTGTCATCTAAGTATTTTGTAACATCATTATAAGTGCCTATGAACTCAAATAAGAATTTGCATATTATGACGTCACCATATTTATGGAAAATGGATTGTAATTCTGTAAATAATGATCGATTTTCTTCCAAATTTTGATATGTTGTAACGCCCCCTTAGTGGTACAGGGTGCTAAAGTATAAAAGAGCACGAGGAGAAACAATAGATGGTTGTGATGCTATAGTGTCAAGACGTGGAATGGCCTTTTATTATCAATATAATAAACACAGAAACAACTAGACATATAATACTTGTTTGGAACAAGTATAGGTGGGCTGGTCAACTAAAATTTGAGACAAAATAGACCAGAAATAAGCGAGATACTGCTAAGAAACAATGTCATGTAGATTAATGATGTGAACGAAATTCACCTTCCTTAGGGATAACACGCAACTTAAGAAATTTCTGATATGTGCCCTTTAATCGTATATTTTTACTATGATGACGTGATCAAAATGAAAAATGGTGGTAAATAGGCTAGTAGAGAATTGTCTTAGCTACAACATATCGAAATTTGGAAGAAAATCGATCAATATTAACAGAGATACAATCAATTTTCCATAATTATGCTGACGTCATAATATGCAAATTCGTATTTTGAGTTCCAAGGCCATTATGATGATGTCACGATACACTTAATGGCCAAATGAGACATGGAATCATATTTCCGACTCATACTCTATCTAAATATGAAAACAAATTGAAGGTCACGGTTCATTCAAAAGAGCTATAAGGGATTTTGTATAGGCATGTTTTTGCCCATATATGCTATGTATTAAAAGAGCTCGCGCGCACAGACATTTATCTTGAATTGACGCTCATCTTGTTATTAATGGTCATAAAGAGATAAAAATGGTATCAAATTCCTCGAAAACATATGAGAAATATCATGCAAGAAAAAAAAATGGCGATTCTATGTTTTGTAATGGTGTTACGCGCGAAAACGCGCGCGCATGTGCTTACGCGCGATTTTTTATAAAATGCTTTAAATAACCTGAAACGTATGCAAAATAAATTTTAGACGATTTTGAGCATTTAAAAATTTTGCGCGCGCACTGACGCGCGGACGGACGCGCATGTGCGCGTTTTTTGACCTGAAATTGACCGGACTGATATTGACCTTGATCATGATAAATATCAATGAGAAATGGCTTTTGGTTATGAAGATATGGTCATGAGTTGATTTTCAGAAAATTTTACAAAATGGCGCCTAGATGACGTCATCAGTCAAGGTCAAGGTTGAAAAAATGTCTGTGTTTTTTTTCAATGCCTATACATATGTGTGCTAAATTTTAAGACATTTGATCGAGCCATTTTAAAGTTATCTTGCTCACAAAAAAGTGGGTCGAAATAAGAAAAATAAACTAGACATATAATACTTGTTTGGAACAAGTATAGGTGGGCTGGTCAACTAACATTTGAGACAAAATAGAGCAAAAATAAGCGACATACTGCTTACAAATTCTTAAAAGACAATATCATGTAGATTCATAACGTGAACTAAATTCACCTTCTATAGGCATAACACGCAAATTATGAAGTTTTTGACATGAGGCCTTTAATCAAAATTTTCACTATGATGACGTCATCAAAATGAAAAATGGTTATTACTGCGCTTGTAGAGAATTGTCTTAGCTACAACATATCGAAATTTTGAAGAAAATTGATCAATATTTACAGAGATACAATCAATTTTACATAAATATGCTGACGTCATAATATGCAAATTCGTATTTTGAGTTTCAAGGCCATTGTGATGATGTCACGATACACTTAATGGCCAAACTAGACATGGAATCATATTTCCGACTCATACTCTATCTTAATATGAAAAAAATTGAGGATCCCGGTGCATTCCAAAGAGCTATAACGGATTTTGTATAGGCATGTTTTTGCCCATATATGCTATGTATTAAAAGACCTCGCGCGCACTGACATTTATCTTGAATTTACGCTCATCTTGTTAATAATGGTCATAAAGAGATAAACATGGAATCAAATTCCTTGAAAAAATATGAGAAATATCATGAAAGAAAAAAAAAATGGCGATTCTATGTTTTTTAATGGTGTTACGCGCGAAAACGCGCGCGCATGCTCGTACGCGCGATTTTTTATAAAATGCTTAAAATGACCTGAAACGTATGCAAAATAAATTTGAGACGAATTTGAGCATTTACAAATTTTGCGCGCGCACTGACGCGCGGACGTACGCGCACGCGCGCGTTTTTTGACCTGAAATTGACCGGACTGATATTGACCTAGATCATGATAACTATGAAGGTGAAATTACTTTTGGTTATGAAGATATGATCATGAGTTGATTTTCAGAAAATTTCACAAAATGGCGTCTAGATGACGTCATGAGTCAAGGTCAAGGTTGAACAATTTGCTGTGTTTTGTTCTAATGCCTATACATATGTGTGCAAAATTTCAAGGTATTTGATTGAACCATTTTAAAGTTATCTTGCTCACAAAAAAGTGGTTCGAAATAAGAAAAATAAATAATAAACTAGACATATAATACTTGTTTGGAACAAGTATAGGTGGGCTGGTCAACTAACATTTGAGACAAAATAGAGCAAAAATAAGCGACATACCGCTTACAAATTCTTAAAAGACAATATCATGTAGATTCATAACGTGAACTAAATTCACCTTCTATAGGCATAACACGCAAATTATGAAGTTTTTGACATGAGGCCTTTAATCAAAATTTTCACTATGATGACGTCATCAAAATGAAAAATGGTTATTACTGCGCTTGTAGAGAATTGTCTTAGCTACAACATATCGAAATTTTGAAGAAAATTGATCAATATTTACAGAGATACAATCAATTTTACATAAATATGCTGACGTCATAATATGCAAATTCGTATTTTGAGTTCCAAGGCCATTGTGATGATGTCACGATACACTTAATGGCCAAACTAGACATGGAATCATATTTCCGACTCATACTCTATTTAAAAATGAAAAAACATTGAAGGTCACGGTTCATTCCAAAGAGCTATAATGGATTTTGTATAGGCATGTTTTTGCCCATATATGCTATGTAATAAAAGAGCTCGCGCGCACGGACATTTATCTTGAATTGACGCTCATCTTGTTAATAATGGTCATAAAGAGATAAACATGGAATCGAATTCCTTGACAAAATATGAGAAATATCATGAAAGAAAAAAAAATGGCGATTCTTTGTTGTGTAATGGTGTTACGCGCGAAAACGCGCGCGCATGCTCTTACGCGCGATTTTTTATAAAATGCTTTAAATGACCTGAAACGTATGCAAAATTAATTTGAGACGATTTTGAGCATTTTGAAATTTTTGGCGCGCACTGACGCGCGGACGTACGCGCACGCGCGCATTTTTTGACTGGAAATTGACCGGAGTGATATTGACCTTGATCATGATAAATATGAATGATAAATACCTTTTGGTTATGAAGATATGATCATGAGTTGATTTTCAGAAAATTTCACAAAATGGCGCCTAGATGACGTAATCAGTCAAGGTCAACGTTGAACAAATTTCTGTGTTTTGTTCTAATGCCTATACATATGTGTGCAAAATTGCAAGGTATTTGATTGAACCAATTTAAAGTTATCTTGCTCACAAAAAAGTGGTTCGAAATAAGAAAAATAAATAATAAACTAGACATATAATACTTGTTTGGAACAAGTATAGGTGGGCTGGTCAACTAACATTTGAGACAAAATAGAGCAAAAATAAGCGACATACTGCTTACAAATTCTTAAAAGACAATATCATGTAGATTCATAATGTGAACTAAATTCACCTTCTATAGGCATAACACGCAAATTATGAAGTTTTTGACATGAGGCCTTTAATCAAAATTTTCACTATGATGACGTCATCAAAATGAAAAATGGTTATTACTGCGCTTGTAGAGAATTGTCTTAGCTACAACATATCGAAATTTTAAAGAAAATTGATCAATATTTACAGAGATACAATCAATTTTACATAAATATGCTGACGTCATAATATGCAAATTCGTATTTTGAGTTCCAAGGCCATTGTGATGATGTCACGATACACTTAATGGCCAAACTAGACATGGAATCATATTTCCGACTCATACTCTATCTTAATATGAAAAAAATTGAGGATCCCGGTGCATTCCAAAGAGCTATAACGGATTTTGTATAGGCATGTTTTTGCCCATATATGCTATGTATTAAAAGACCTCGCGCGCACTGACATTTATCTTGAATTTACGCTCATCTTGTTAATAATGGTCATAAAGAGATAAACATGGAATCAAATTCCTTGAAAAAATATGAGAAATATCATGAAAGAAAAAAAAATGGCGATTCTATGTTTTTTAATGGTGTTACGCGCGAAAACGCGCGCGCATGCTCGTACGCGCGATTTTTTATAAAATGCTTAAAATGACCTGAAACGTATGCAAAATAAATTTGAGACGAATTTGAGCATTTAAAAATTTTGCGCGCGCACTGACGCGCGGACGTACGCGCACGCGCGCGTTTTTTGACCTGAAATTGACCGGACTGATATTGACCTAGATCATGATAAATATGAAGGTGAAATTACTTTTGGTTATGAAGATATGATCATGAGTTGATTTTCAGAAAATTTCACAAAATGGCGTCTAGATGACGTCATGAGTCAAGGTCAAGGTTGAACAATTTGCTGTGTTTTGTTCTAATGCCTATACATATGTGTGCAAAATTTCAAGGTATTTGATTGAACCATTTTAAAGTTATCTTGCTCACAAAAAAGTGGTTCGAAATAAGAAAAATAAATAATAAATAAATAAATAAATAATAAAGGCAATTTTAACAAAATTATAAGGTGGTCTGTATTAGATACAGCCCACCTAATAAATAATAATAAAGGCAATTTTAACAAAATTATAAGGTGGTCTGTATTAGATACAGCCCACCTAATAATAAACTAGACATATAATACTTGTTTGGAACAAGTATAGGTGGGCTGGTCAACTAAAATTCGAGACAAAATAGAACAAAAAGAAGCGAGATACTGCTTAAAAATTCTTAAAAAGCAATATCATGTAGTTTCCTGACGTGAACGAAATTCACCTTCTATAGGGATAACACGCAAATTATGAAGTTTTTGACATGAGGCCTTTAATCAAAATTTTCACTATGATGACGTCATCAAAATGAAAAATGGTTATTTCTGCGCTTGTAGAGAATTGTCTTAGCTACAACATATCGAAATTTTGAAGAAAATTTATCAATATTTACAGAGATACAATCAATTTTACATAAATATGCTGACGTCATAATATGCAAATTCGTATTTTGAGTTCCAAGGCCATTGTGATGATGTCACGATACACTTAATGGCCAAATGAGACATGGAATCATATTTCCGACTCATACTCTATCTAAATATGAAAAAAATTTGAGGATCCAGGTGCATTCCAAAGAGCTATCACGGATTTTGTATAGGCATGTTTTTGCCCATATATGCTATGTATTAAAAGAGCTCGCGCGCACTGACATTTATCTTGAATTTACGCTCATCTTGATAATAATGGTCATAAAGAGATAAACATGGTATCAAATTCCTTGAAAAAATATGAGAAATATCATGAAAGAAAAAAAAATGGCGATTCTATGTTTTGTAATGGTGTTACGCGCGAAAACGCGCGCGCATGCTCGTACGCGCGATTTTTTATAAAATGCTTAAAATGATCTGAAACGTATGCAAAATAAATTTGAGACGATTTTGAGCATTTAAAAATTTTGCGCGCGCACGGACGCGCGGACGTACGCGCACGCGCGCGTTTTTTGACCTGAAATTGACTGGACTGATATTGACCTTAATCATAATAAATATGAATGAGAAATACCTTTTGGTTATGAAGATATGATCATGAGTTTATTTTCAGAAAATTTCACAAAATGGCGCCTAGATGACGTCATCAATCAAGGTCAAGGTTGAAAACTTTGCTGTGCCTTGTTCATATGCCTATACATATGTGTACCAAATTTTAAGATATTTGATTGAGCCATTTTCAAATTATCTTGCACACAAAAAAGTGGGTCGAAATAAGAAAAATAAATAACTAGACATATAATACTTGTTTGGAACAAGTATAGGTGGGCTGGTCAACTTAAATTTGAGACAAAATAAAGCAAAAATAAGCGAGATACTGCTTAAAAATTCTTAAAAAACAATATCATGTAGTTTCATGACGTGAACGAAATTCACCTTCTATAGGCATAACACGCAAATTATGAAGTTTTTGACATGAGGCCTTTAATCAAAATTTTCACTATGATGACGTCATCAAAATGAAAAATGATTATTACTGCGCTTGTAGAGAATTGTCTTAGCTACAACATATCGAAATTTGGAAGAAAATTGATCAATATTTACAGAGATACAATCAATTTTCCATAAATATGCTGACGTCATAATATGCAAATTCGTATTTTGAGTTCCAAGGCCATTGTGATGATGTCACGATACACTTAATGGCCAAACTAGACATGGAATCATATTTGCGACTCATACTCTATCTTAATATGAAAAAAATTGAGGATCCCGGTGCATTCCAAAGAGCTATAACGGATTTTGTATAGGCATGTTTTTGCCCATATATGCTATGTATTAAAAGACCTCGCGCGCACTGACATTTATCTTGAATTTACGCTCATCTTGTTAATAATGGTCATAAAGAGATAAACATGGAATCGAATTCCTTGAAAAAATATGAGAAATATCATGAAAGAAAAAAAAATGGCGATTCTATGTTTTTTAATGGTGTTACGCGCGAAAACGCGCGCGCATGCTCGTACGCGCGATTTTTTATAAAATGCTTAAAATGACCTGAAACGTATGTAAAAAAAATTTGAGACGATTTGGAGCATTTTGAAATTTTCACTATGATGACGTCATCAAAATGAAAAATGATTATTACTGCGCTTGTAGAGAATTGTCTTAGCTACAACATATCGAAATTTGGAAGAAAATTGATCAATATTTACAGAGATACAATCAATTTTCCATAAATATGCTGACGTCATAATATGCAAATTCGTATTTTGAGTTCCAAGGCCATTGTGATGATGTCACGATACACTTAATGGCCAAATGAGACATGAAATCATATCTCCGACTCATACTCTATCTAAATATGAAAACAAATTTAGGATCCCGGTGCATTCCAAAGAGCTATAATGCATTTTGTATAGGCATGTTTTTGCCCATATATGCTATGTATTAAAAGAGCTCGCGCGCACGGACATTTATCTTGAATGGACGCTCATCTTGTTATTATTGGTCATAAAGATATGAACGTGGTATCAAATTGTACAAACAAATATATGAAATATCATGAAAGAAAAAAAAATGGCGATTCTATGTTATGTAATGGTGTGACGCGCGAAAACGCGCGCGCATGCACATGTGCGCGATTTTTTATGAAATGCTTAAAATGGCCTGAAACGTATGTAAAAAAAATTTGAGACGATTTGGAGCATTTTGAAATTTTGCGCGCGCACTGACGCGCGGACATACGCGCACGCGCGCGTTTTTTGACCTGAAATTGACCGGACTGATATTGACCTTGATCATGATAAATATAAATGAGAAATTACTTTTGGTTATGAAGATATGATCATGAGTTGATTTTCAAAATTTTTCACAAAATGGCGCCTAGATGACGTCATCAGTCAAGGTCAAGGTCGAAAAATTTGCTGTGTTTTGTGAATATGCCTATACATATGTGTGTTAAATTTTAAGATATTTGTTTGAGCCATTTTCAAATTATCTTGCACACAAAAAAGTGGGTCGAAATAAGAAAAATAAATAAATAATAAATAATAAATAAAGACGATTTTAACAAAAATATAAGGTGGTCTGTATTAGATACAGCCCACCTGATAAAGAAATAAAGGCAATTTTAACAAAATTATAAGGTGGTCTGTATTAGATACAGCCCACCTAACTAGACATATAATACTTGTTTGGAACAAGTATAGGTGGGCTGGTCAACTAACATTTGAGACAAAATAGAGCAAAAATAAGCGACATACTGCTTACAAGTTCTTAAAAGACAATATCATGTAGATTCATTACGTGAACTAAATTCACCTTCTATAGGCATAACACGCAAATTATGAAGTTTTTGACATGAGGCCTTTAATCAAAATTTTCACTATGATGACGTAATCAAAATGAAAAATAGTTATTACTGCGCTTGTAGAGAATTGTCTTAGCTACAACATATCGAAATTTTGAAGAAAATTGATCAATATTTACAGAGATACAATCAATTTTACATAAATATGCTGACGTCATAATATGCAAATTCGTATTTTGAGTTCCAAGGCCATTGTGATGATGTCACGATACACTTAATGGCCAAATGAGACATGAAATCATATCTCCGACTCATACTCTATCTAAATATGAAAAAAATTGAAGGTCACGGTTCATTCCAAAGAGCTATAACGGATTTTGTATAGGCATGTTTTTGCCTATATATGCTATGTATTAAAAGACCTCGCGCGCACTGACATTTATCTTGAATTTACGCTCATCTTGTTCATAATGGTCATAAAGAGATAAACATGGTATCAAATTCCTTGAAAAAATATGAGAAATATCATGAAAGAAAAAAAAATGGCGATTCTATGTTTTGTAATGGTGTTACGCGCGAAAACGCGCGCGCATGCTCGTACGCGCGATTTTTTATAAAATGCTTAAAATGACCTGAAACGTATACAAAATAAATTTGAGACGATTTTGAGCATTTAAAAATTTTGCGCGCGCATTGACGCGCGGACGTACGCGCACGCGCGCGTTTTTTGACCTGAAATTGACTGGACTGATATTGACCTTGATCATAATAAATATGAATGAGAAATACCTTTTGGTTATGAAGATATGATCATGAGTTGATTTTCAGAAAATTTCACAAAATGGCGCCTAGATGACGTCATCAGTCAAGGTCAAGGTTGAACAAATTTCTGTGTTTTGTTCTAATGCCTATACATATGTGTGCCAAATTTCAAGGTATTTGATTGAACCATTTTCAAGTTATCTTGCTCACAAAAAAGTGGGTCGAAATAAGAAAAATAAACTAGACATATAATACTTGTTTGGAACAAGTATAGGTGGGCTGGTCAACTAACATTTGAGACAAAATAGAGCAAAAATAAGCGACATACTGCTTACAAATTCTTAAAAGACAATATCATGTAGATTCATAACGTGAACTAAATTCACCTTCTATAGGCATAACACGCAAATTATGAAGTTTTTGACATGAGGCCTTTAATCAAAATTTTCACTATGATGACGTTATCAAAATGAAAAATGGTTATTACTGCGCTTGTAGAGAATTGTCTAAGCTACAACATATCGAAATTTTGAAGAAAATTGATCAATATTTACAGAGATACAATCAATTTTACATAAATATGCTGACGTCATAATATGCAAATTCGTATTTTGAGTTCCAAGGCCATTGTGATGATGTCACGATACACTTAATGGCCAAACTAGACATGGAATCATATTTCCGACTCATACTCTATCTTAATATGAAAAAAATTGAGGATCCCGGTGCATTCCAAAGAGCTATAACGCATTTTGTATAGGCATGTTTTTGCCCATATATGCTATGTATTAAAAGAGCTCGCGCGCACTGACATTTATCTTGAATTTACGCTCATCTTGTTAATAATGGTCATAAAGAGATAAACATGGAATCAAATTCCTTGAAAAAATATGAGAAATATCATGAAAGAAAAAAAAATGGTGATTCTATGTTTTTTAATGGTGTTACGCGCGAAAACGCGCGCGCATGCTCGTACATGCGATTTTTTATAAAATGCTTAAAATGACCTGAAACGTATGCAAAATAAATTTGAGACGAATTTGAGCATTTAAAAATTTTGCGCGCGCACTGACGCGCGGACGTACGCGCACGCGCGCGTTTTTTGACCTGAAATTGACCGGACTGATATTGACCTAGATCATGATAAATATGAAGGTGAAATTACTTTTAGTTATGAAGATATGATCATGAGTTGATTTTCAGAAAATTTCACAAAATGGCGTCTAGATGACGTCATGAGTCAAGGTCAAGGTTGAACAATTTGCTGTGTTTTGTTCATATGCCTATACATATGTGTGCAAAATTTCAAGGTATTTGATTGAACCATTTTAAAGTTATCTTGCTCACAAAAAAGTGGTTCGAAATAAGAAAAATAAATAATAAATAAATAAATAATAAAGGCAATTTTAACAAAATTATAAGGTGGTCTGTATTAGATACAGCCCACCTAATTAAATTTGAGACAAAATAGAGCAAAAATAAGCGACATACTGCTTAAAAATTCTTAAAAAACAATATCATGTAGTTTCATGACGTAAACGAAATTCACCTTCTATAGGGATAACGCAAATTATGAAATGTTTGACATGAGGCCTTTAATCGAGATTTTCACTATAATGACGTCATCAAAATGAAAAATGGTTATTACTTAGATTGTAGAAAATTGTTTTAGGTACAACATATCGAAATTTTGAAGAAAATTGATCAATATTTACAGAGATACAATCAATTTTACATAAATATGCCGACGTCATAATATGCAAATTCGTATTTTGAGTTCCAAGGCCACTGTGATGATGTCACGATACACTTAATGGCTAAATGAGACATGAAATCATATCTCCGACTCATACTCTATCTAAATATGAAAAAAGATTGAGGATCCCGGTGCATTCCAAAGAGCTATAATGGATTTTGTATAGGCATGTTTTTGCCCATATATGCTATGTATTATAAGAGCTCGCGCGCACGGATATTTATCTTGAATGGACGCTCATCTTGTTATTAATGGTCATAAAGATATGAACGTGGTATCAAATTGTACAAACAAATATGAGAAATATCATGAAAGAAAAAAAAATGGCGATTCTATGTTGTGTAATGGTGTAACGCGCGAAAACGCGCGCGTATGCTCATGCGCGCGATTTTTTATAAAATGCTTAAAATGACCTGAAACGTATGCAAAAAAAATTTAAGACGATTTTGAGCATTTAAAATTTTTGCGCGCGTAATGACGCGCGGACGTACGCGCACGCGCGCGTTTTTTGACCTGAATTTGACCGGACTGATATTGACCTTGATCATGATAAATATGAATGAGATATTACTTTTGGTTATGAAGATATGATCATAAGTTGATTTTCAAAATTTTTCACAAAATGGCGCCTAGATGACGTCATCAGTCAAGGTCAAGGTCGAAAAATTTGCTGTGTTTTGTGAATATGCCTATACATATGTGTGTTAAATTTTAAGATATTTGATTGAGCCATTTTCAAATTATCTTGAACACAAAAAAGTGGGTCGAAATAAGAAAAATAAATAATAAACTAGACATATAATACTTGTTTGGAACAAGTATAGGTGGGCTGGTCAACTTAAATTTGAGACAAAATAGAGCAAAAATAAGCGAGATACTGCTTAAATATTCTTGAAAAACAATATCATGTAGTTTCATGACGTGAACGAAATTCACCTTCTATAGGGATAACGCAAATTATGAAGGCCTTTTGACATGAGGCCTTTAATCGAGATTTTCAGTATGATGACGTCATCAAAATGAAAAATGGTTTTTACTGAGCTGATAGAGAATTGTCTTAGCTACAACATATCGAAATTTTGAAGAAAATTGATCAATATATACAGAGATACAATCAATTTTCCATAAATATGCTGACGTCATAATATGCAAATTCCTATTTTTAGTTCGAAGGTCATTGTGATGATGTCACGATACACTTAATGGCCAAATGAGACATGGAATCATATCTCCGACTCATACTCTATCCAAATATGAATAAAATTGAAGGTCACGGTTTATTCCAAAGAGCTATAATGAATTTTGTATAGGCATGTTTTTTCCCATATATGCTATGTATTAAAAGCGCTCGCGCGCACTGTCATTTATCTTGAATTGACGCTCATCTTGTTATTAATGGTCATAAAGAGATAAACATGGTATCAAATTCCTTGAAAAAATATGAGAAATATCATGAAAGAAAAAAAAATGGCGATTCTATGTTTTGTAATGGTGTTACGCGCAAAAACGCGCGCGCATGCACGTATGCGCGATTTTTTATAAAATGCTTAAAATGACATGAAACGTATGCAAAAAAATTTGAGACGATTTTGAGCATTTATAAAATTTGCGCGCGCATTGACGCGCGGACGTACGCGCACGCGCGCGTTTTTTGACCTGAAATTGTCCGGACACATATTGACCTTGATCTTGATAAATATGAATGAGAAATGACTTTTGGTTATGAAGATATGATCATGAGTTGATTTTCAAATTTTTTCACAAAATTGCGCCTAGATGACGTCATCAGTCAAGGTCAAGGTCGAAAAATTTGCTGTGTTTTGTGAATATGCCTATACATATGTGTGTTAAATTTTAAGATATTTGATTGAGCCATTTTCAAATTATCTTGAACACAAAAAAGTGGGTCGAAATAAGAAAAATAAACTAGATTTGTAATACTTGTTTGGAACAAGTATAGGTGGGCTGGTCAACTTAAATTTGAGACAAAATAGAGCAAAAATAAGCGAGATACTGCTTAAATATTCTTGAAAAACAATATCATGTAGTTTCATGACGTGAACGAAATCCACCTTCTATAGGGATAACGCAAATTATGAAGGCCTTTTGACATGAGGCCTTTAATCGAGATTTTCAGTATGATGACGTCATCAAAATGAAAAATGGTTTTTACTAAGCTGATAGAGAATTGTCTTAGCTACAACATATCGAAATTTTGAAGAAAATCGATCAATATTTACAGAGATACAATCAATTTTCCATAAATATGCTGACGTCATAATATGCAAATTCGTATTTTGAGTTCCAAGGCCATTATGATGATGTCACGATACACCTAATGGCCAAATGAGACATGGAATCATATCTCCCACTCATACTCTATCTAAATATGAAAAAAAATTGAAGGTCACGGTTCATTCCAAAGAGCTATAATGAATTTTGTATAGGCATGTTTTTGCCCATATATGCTATGTATTAAAAGAGCTCGCGCGCACTGACATTTATCTTGAATTGACGCTCATCTTGTTATTAATGGTCATAAAGAGATAAACATGGTATCAAATTCCTTGAAAAAATATGAGAAATATCATGAAAGAAAAAAAAATGGCGATTTTATGTTTTGTAATGGTGTTACGCGCGAAAACGCGCGCGCATGTGCTTACGCGCGATTTTTTAAAAAATGCTTAAAATGACCTGAAACGTATGCAAAAAAAATTTAAGACGATTTCGAGCATTTAAAATTTTTGCGCGCGTAATGACGCGCGGACGTACGCGCACGCGCGCGTTTTTTGACCTGAATTTGACCGGACTGATATTGACCTTGATCATGATAAATATGAATGAGATATTACTTTTGGTTATGAAGATATGATCATAAGTTGATTTTCAAAATTTTTCACAAAATGGCGCCTAGATGACGTCATCAGTCAAGGTCAAGGTCGAAAAATTTGCTGTGTTTTGTGAATATGCCTATACATATGTGTGTTAAATTTTAAGATATTTGATTGAGCCATTTTCAAATTATCTTGAACACAAAAAAGTGGGTCGAAATAAGAAAAATAAATAATAAATAAATAATAATAATAATAAAGGCAATTTTAACAAAATTATAAGGTGGTCTGTATTAGATACAGCCCACCTAATAAACTAGACATATAATACTTGTTTGGAACAAGTATAGGTGGGCTGGTCAACTAACATTTGAGACAAAATAGAGCAAAAATAAGCGACATACTGCTTACAAATTCTTAAAAGACAATATCATGTAGATTCATAACGTGAACTAAATTCACCTTCTATAGGCATAACACGCAAATTATGAAGTTTTTGACATGAGGCCTTTAATACAAATTGTCACTATGATGACGTCATCAAAATGAAAAATGGTTATTACTGCGCTTGTAGAGAATTGTCTTAGCTACAACATATCAAAATTTTGAAGAAAATCGATCATTATATACAGAGATACAATCAATTATCCATAAATATGCTGACGTCATAATATGCAAATTCCTTTTTTTAGTTCGAAGGCAATTATGATGATGTCAAAATATTTTTAATAGCCAAATGAGACATTAAATCATATTTCCGACTCATTCTCTATCAAAATATGAAAAAATATTGGGGGTCCAGTTTCATCCCAAAGAGCTATAATGGAATTTGTATAGGCATGTTTTTGCCCACATATGCTATTTATTAAAAGAACTCGCGCGCACTGACATTAATCTTGAATGGAAGCTCATCTTGTTATTAATGGTCATAAAGAGATAAACACGGTATCAAATTCCTCAAAAAAATACGAGAAATATCATAAAAAAAAAAAATGGCGATTCTATGTTTTGTAATGGTTTTACGCGCAAAAACGCGCGCGCATGCGCGTGTGCGCGATTTTTTATAAAATGCTTAAAATGACCTGAAACGTATGCAAAATAAATTTGAGACGATTTTGAGCATTTCAAAATTTTGCGCGCGCACTGACGCGCGGACGTACGCGCACGCGCGCGTTTTTCGAACTTAAATTGACCGGACGGATATCGACCTTGATCATGATAAATATGATTGAGAATTGACTTTTGGTTATGAAGATATGATCATGAGTTGATTTTCAGAAAATTTCTCAAAATGGCGCCTAGATGACGTCATGAGTCAAGGTCAAGGTTGAAAAATTTGCTATGTTTTGTTCATATGCCTATACATATATGTGCAGAATTTCAAAGTATTTGAATAAACCATTTTCAAGTTATCTTGCCTACAAAAAAGTGGGTCGAAATAAGAAAAATAAATAATAACTAGACATATAATACTTGTTTGGAACAAGTATAGGTGGGCTGGTCAACTAACATTTGAGACAAAATAGAGCAAAAATAAGCGACATACTGCTTACAAATTCTTAAAAGACAATATCATGTAGATTCATAACGTGAACTAAATTCACCTTCTATAGGCATAACACGCAAATTATGAAGTTTTTGACATGAGGCCTTTAATCAAAATTGTCACTATGATGACGTCATCAAAATGAAAAATGGTTATTACTGCGCTTGTAGAGAATTGTCTTAGCTACAACATATTGAAATTTTGAAGAAAATTAATCAATATTTACAGAGATACAATCAATTTTACATAAATATGCTGACGTCATAATATGCAAATTCGTATTTTGAGTTCCAAGGCCATTGTGATGATGTCACGATACACTTAATGGCCAAATGAGACATGGAATCATATTTCCGACTCATACTCTATCTTAATACGAAAAAAAATTGAGGATCCCGGTGCATTCCAAAGAGCTATAACGGATTTTGTATAGGCATGTTTTTGCCCATATATGCTATGTATTAAAAGACCTCGCGCGCACTGACATTTATCTTGAATTTACGCTCATCTTGTTAATAATGGTCATAAAGAGATAAACATGGAATCAAATTCCTTGAAAAAATATGAGAAATATCATGAAAGAAAAAAAAATGGCGATTCTATGTTTTTTAATGGTGTTACGCGCGAAAACGCGCGCGCATGCTCGTACGCGCGATTTTTTATAAAATGCTTAAAATGACCTGAAACGTATGCAAAATAAATTTGAGACGATTTTGAGCTTTTAAAAATTTTGCGCGCGCATTGACGCGCGGACGTACGCGCACGCGCGCGTTTTTTGACCTGAAATTGACTGGACTGATATTGACCTTGATCATAATAAATATGAATGAGAAATTACTTTTGGTTATGAAGATATGATCATGAGTTTATTTTCAGAAAATTTCATAAAATGGCGCCTAGATGACGTCATCAGTCAAGGTCAAGGTTGAACAAATTTCTGTGTTTTGTTCATATGCCTATACATATGTGTGCCAAATTTTAAGATATTTGATTGAGCCATTTTCAAATTATCTTGTCCACAAAAAAGTGGGTCGAAATAAGAAAAATAAACTAGACATATAATACTTGTTTGGAACAAGTATAGGTGGGCTGGTCAACTAACATTTGAGACAAAATAGAGCAAAAATAAGCGACATACTGCTTACAAATTCTTAAAAGACAATATCATGTAGATTCATAACGTGAACTAAATTCACCTTCTATAGGCATAACACGCAAATTATGAAGTTTTTGACATGAGGCCTTTAATCAAAATTTTCACTATGATGACGTCATCAAAATGAAAAATGGTTATAACTGCGCTTGTAGAAAATTGTCTTAGCTATAACATATCGAAATTTTGAAGAAAATTGATCAATATTTACAGAGATACAATCAATTTTACATAAATATGCTGACGTCATAATATGCAAATTCGTATTTTAAGTTCCAAGGCCATTGTGATGATGTCACGATACACTTAATGGCCAAATGAGACATGGAATCATATTTCCGACTCATACTCTATCTTAATATGAAAAAAAATTGAGGATCCCGGTGCATTCCAAAGAGCTATAACGGATTTTGTATAGGCATGTTTTTGCCCATATATGCTATGTTTTAAAAGACCTCGCGCGCACTGACATTTATCTAAAATTTACGCTCATCTTGTTAATAATGGTCATAAAGAGATAAACATGGAATCAAATTCCTTGAAAAAATATGAGAAATATCATGAAAGAAAAAAAAATGGCGATTCTGTGTTTTTTAATGGTGTTACGCGCGAAAACGCGCGCGCATGCTCGTACGCGCGATTTTTTATAAAATGCTTAAAATGACCTGAAACGTATGCAAAATAAATTTGAGACGATTTTGAGCATTTAAAAATTTTGCGCGCGCATTGACGCGCGGACGTACGCGCACGCGCGCGTTTTTTGACCTGAAATTGACTGGACTGATATTGACCTTGATCATGATAAATATGAATGAGAAATGACGTACCGTTATGAAAATATGATCATGAGTAATTTTTCAGAACATTTCACAAAATGGCGCCTAGATGACGTCATCAGTCAAGGTCAAGGTTGAAAAGTTTGCTGTGTTTTGTTCATATGCCTATACATATGTGTGTCAAATTTCAAGGTATTTGATTGAACCATTTTCAAATTATCTTGAACACAAAAAAGTGGGTCGAAATAAGAAAAATAAATAAATAAATAAATAAATAAATAATAAATAAAGGCGATTTTAACAAAAATATAAGGTGGTCTGTATTAGATACAGCCCACCTGATAAATAATAAATAATAAATAAAGGCGATTTTAACGAAAATATAAGGTGGTCTGTATTAGATACAGCCCACCTGATAATAATAATAAAGGCAATTTTAACAAAATTATAAGGTGGTCTGTATTAGATACAGCCCACCTAATAATAATAAAGGCAATTTTAACAAAATTATGAGGTGGTCTGTATTAGATACAGCCCACCTAATAAACTAGACATATAATACTTGTTTGGAACAAGTATAGGTGGGCTGGTCAACTAAAACTTGAGACAAAATAGAGCAAAAATAAGCGACATACTGCTTACAAATTCTTAAAAAACAATATCATGTAGATTCATAACGTGAACTAAATTCACCTTCTATAGGCATAACACGCAAATTATGAAGTTTTTAACATGAGGCCTTTAATCAAAATTTTCACTATGATGAAGTCAACAAAATGAAAAATGGTTATTACTGCGCTTGTAGAGAATTGTCTTAGCTACAACATATCGAAATTTTGAAGAAAATTGATCAATATTTACAGAGATACAATCAATTTTACATAAATATGCTGACGTCATAATATGCAAATTCGTATTTTGAGTTCCAAGGCCATTGTGATGATGTCACGATACACTTAATGGCCAAATGAGACATGGAATCATATTTCCGACTCATACTCTATCTAAATATGAAAAAAAAATTGAGGATCCCGGTGCATTCCAAAGAGCTATAACGGATTTTGTATAGGCATGTTTTTGCCCATATATGCTATGTATTAAAAGAGCTCGCGCGCACTGACATTTATCTTGAATTTACGCTCATCTTGTTCATAATGGCCATAAAGAGATAAACATGGTATCAAATTCCTTGAAAAAATATGAGAAATATCATGAAAGAAAAAAAAATGGCGATTCTATGTTGTGTAATGGTGTTACGCGCGAAAACGCGCGCGTATGCTCGTACGCGCGATTTTTTATAAAATGCTTAAAATGACCTGAAACGTATGCAAAATAAATTTGAGACGATTTTGAGCATTTAAAAATTTTGCGCGCGCATTGACGCGCGGACGTACGCGCACGCGCGCGTTTTTTGACATGAAATTGACCGGACTGATATTGACCTTGATCATGATAAATATGAATGAGAAATTACTTTTGGTTATGAAGATATGATCATGAGTTGATTTTCAAAAAATTTCACAAAATGGCGCCTAGATGACGTCATCAGTCAAGGTCAAGGTCAAAAAATAAGCTGTGTTTTGTGCATATGCCTATACATATGTGTGCCAAATTTTAAGTTATTTGATTGAGCCATTTTCAAATTATCTTGCACACAAAAAAGTGGGTCGAAATAAGAAAAATAAATAAATAATAAATAAATAATAAACTAGACATATAATACTTGTTTGGAACAAGTATAGGTGGGCTGGTCAACTTAAATTTGAGACAAAATAGAGCAAAAATAAGCGAGATACTGCTTAAATATTCTTGAAAAACAATATCATGTAGTTTCATGACGTGAACGAAATTCACCTTCTATAGGGATAACGCAAATTATGAAGGCCTTTTGACATGAGGCCTTTAATCGAGATTTTCACTATGATGACGTCATCAAAATGAAAAATGGTTATTACTGAGCTGATAGAGAATTGTCTTAGCTACAACATATCGAAATTTTGAAGAAAATCGATCAATATTTACAGAGATACAATCAATTTTCCATAAATATGCTGACGTCATAATATGCAAATTCGTATTTTGAGTTCCAAGGCCATTATGATGATGTCACGATACACCTAATGGCCAAATGAGACATGGAATCATATTTCCCACTCATACTCTATCTAAATATGAAAAAAATTGAAGGTCACGGTTCATTCCAAAGAGCTATAATGAATTTTGTATAGGCATGTTTTTGCCCATATATGCTATGTATTAAAAGAGCTCGCGCGCACTGACATTTATCTTGAATTGACGCTCATCTTGTTATTAATGGTCATAAAGAGATAAACATGGTATCAAACTCCTTGAAAAAATATAATAAATATCATGAAGAAAAAAAAATGGCGATTTTATGTTTTGTAATGGTGTTACGCGCGAAAACGCGCGCGCATGCACTTACGCACGATTTTTTATAAAATGCTTTAAATGACCTGAAACGTATGCAAAACAAATTTGAGACGATTTTGAGCATTTAAAAATTTTGCGCGCGCACTGACGCGCGGACGTACGCGGACGCGCGCGTTTTTTGACCTGAAATTGACCGGACACATATTGACCTTGATCGTGATAAATATGAATGAGAAATGAATTACCGTTATGAAAATATGATCATGAGTACATTTTCAGAAAATTTCACAAAATGGCGCCTAGATGACGTCATCAATCAAGGTCAAGGTTGAAAACTTTGCTGTGCCTTGTGCATATGCCTATACATATGTGTACCAAATTTTAAAATATTTGATTGAGCCATTTTCAAATTATCTTGCACACAAAAAAGTGGGTCGAAATAAGAAAAATAAACTAGACATATAATACTTGTTTGGAACAAGTATAGGTGGGCTGGTCAACTAACATTTGAGACAAAATAGAGCAAAAATAAGCGACATACTGCTTACAAATTCTTAAAAGACAATATCATGTAGATTCATAACGTGAACTAAATTCACCTTCTATAGGCATAACACGCAAATTATGAAGTTTTTGACATGAGGCCTTTAATCATAATTTTCACTATGATGACGTCATCAAAATGAAAAATGGTTATTACTGCGCTTGTAGAGAATTGTCTTAGCTACAACATATCGAAATTTTGAAGAAAATTGATCAATATTTACAGAGATACAATCAATTTTACATAAATATGCTGACGTCATAATATGCAAATTCGTATTTTGAGTTCCAAGGCCATTGTGATGATGTCACGATACACTTAATGGCCAAATGAGACATGGAATCATATTTCCGACTCATACTCTATCTAAATATGAAAAAGCATTGAAGGTCACGGTTCATTCCAAAGAGCTATAATGGATTTTGTATAGGCATGTTTTTGCCCATATATGCTATGTATTAAAAGAGCTCGCGCGCACTGACATTTATCTTGAATTTACGCTCATCTTGTTAATAATTGTCAAAAAGAGATAAACATGGTATCAAATTCCTTGAAAAAATATGAGAAATATCATGAAAGAAAAAAAAATGGCGATTCTATGTTTTGTAATGGTGTTACGCGCGAAAACGCGCGCGCATGCTCGTACGCGCGATTTTTTATAAAATGCTTAAAATGACCTGAAACGTATGCAAAATAAATTTAAGACGATTTTGAGCATTTCAAAATTTTGCGCGCGCACTGACGCGCGGACGTACGCGCACGCGCGCGTTTTTTGACCCGAAATTGACCGGACTGATATTGACCTTGATCATGATAAATATGAATGTGAAATTACTTTTGGTTACGAAGATATCATCATGAGTTGATTTTCAGAAAATTTCACAAAATGGCGCCTAGATGACGTCATCAGTCAAGGTCAAGGTTGAAAAATTTGCTGTGTTTTTTGCATATGCTTATACATATGTGTGCCAAATTTCAAGGTATTTTATTGAGCCATTTTCAAATTATCTTGCACACAAAAAAGTGGGTCGAAATAAGAAAAATAAATAAATAATAAATAAATAAAGGCGATTTTAACAAATATATAAGGTGGTCTGTATTAGATACAGCCCACCTAATAAATAATAATAATAAAGGCAATTTTAACAAAATTATAAGGTGGTCTGTATTAGATACAGCCCACCTAATAATAAAGAAATAATAATAAAGGCAATTTTAACAAAATTATAAGGTGGTCTGTATTAGATACAGCCCACCTAATAAATAATAAATAATAATAAAGGCAATTTTAACAAAATTATAAGGTGGTCTGTATTAGATACAGCCCACCTAATAATAATAAACAACATACTGTATTTACAGACAGTATCAACGCAAATAATCTTTCCTCATGATAACATTCCCCCTGTCCACACACAACATTTTCCGTCATTAGTCATGATTAGCTATACCGTTTCGCGATAGTGATACCGTTTCGCAATAGTTTTACGATGCAAATTGTAGGTGTGGACGCTCACTAACGATACGCCGTATAACGAAACTAGTCTAACGAAACGCAGGTTTGGGCATCGTTTCGAACTGAAACTCGATAAAGAATCACGCCTAATCACGAAATGTTGTGTGTGGACAGGGAGAGTGTAACTAGTGTAACTAACTGGGCGGGGCTTAACGTGACCTCGAGCGAAAGGAGACCAGACTGTAGAGTTTCAGGATTACTTTCTTCTGTTTATGGACATCCTTGAATTTATACGATGATTATTTATATGACGTTTCTTGTGTGTGGACACTTTGAAATTTAGACTATGATTCTTTATACGACGTTTCGTTATAGAGTTTTGGGATAAATTGTTTTGTGTGTGGACACGCTGAATTGACTCATCCAATCATTATCTAGGTGATATAAAAAGTAATCGTCATAACTCATTTTGTAACCAATAGACATTTCACTTCTAAATCCCTTTCATATCCATTATAATAATCAGAATGACTAAACTGCAAAATAACTACATGTATATACAGGTTCATTCATAACGAAGTCTTTCATATGAATCTAAAATCAGCTCACTAATCAATTCGAACAGAAATCATAATATCCTAATTGAATTGGTAAAGCAACATCAGAATACTTAAAGGACTTTTCTCTTTCCTTTTTATATTTAAAAGCACGGGTTAGATAATGGGATAATTTGGGTAAAATATCAAACATGGTTCAGACTGTTTAATGCTTTGATTAAACTCCAACTTGAGAGGAGTCTCACAAATGAAAACAAGATGGCTACCCTGATTCTAACAAAGTTAATAATCAACAGCCCTCTCCAAAAGGAGGGTGGAAAATGAATTCTCTCCCTATGCCATACAGTACATGCATCTAGGGGGAAACAAAGAACACCTTCTTCCAAAACAAAGTTATCACTCTCTCAGTGACTATTCTACTTTTCAGCCTCTTTATGGCTGAACCCTAGTCTTTACAGCGCAGAACCTATCATGTTCCCCTTTCTGCATGACACACTGCATTAGAAGTAAATAGCTACTGTACAAAAGAATATATAAATACTTAGCGGGTCTGATTAATCAGACTAACCTTACTAGAAGGAGATTGCTGGTCTCCTCTCTGTCCTTCTTGGTCCAACCACATGGTCGTTATCTCTATCTAATCTCTCTCTCTGCCAGCGCAGGAGTTTATGTGGGCCTATGCCCTGTTTACATCTGATATATTTACATCTTTAACACACTGACATGCTCACTAGTACTCCTGACAATAACTATGGGTTTGTTCACATATACCTTCAAATGACTATAGCTACTTTCACATTCAATGTCAACTTGGTGACACAACACACACTATCATGGTCCAAGACATATTCACATCTAAATCATTATCCGCTTTAAGTATGCCTACACTTATATAGCTGTATATCGATATGTACATTTCCAGCATTAATGTGTCAAAACTACTCAAATCATTCTATATGCTATACTGCATTATCTTAATGATTACCAACAAACTTTAGGTTGTAATAACATTGATTTTGATACAGTCATACAGATGTAAATAGATTCTATCCAAATACCAACTGAAGCACTCATCCAACTCTCACAGTCACATATCCATCTTCCAAAACGCATCCTATTATCCAGAATTACATGCATGGTATATAAAAGCAACTTGTATTTAAATGAGTGTTAATATCATAATATCATACAAAATAACAAAATATAAAAAGGTAGGAATATAATTATCTTACCTAAAATATAAAAGAACACGAGTAGAAACAATAGATGGTTGTGACGCTATAGTGTCAAGACGTGAAATGGCACATGGGCATTTCTCCTCACATGGTATCCTGGACTCTTCCATTCTTTGGGCGGGGTTTGTGTGTCCTCTAAGCTGGGAAGGGGCAAATGCTTTCCCACTTTGATTGCATAATATACTGACTGATCTATACTGTACTTACAGTAGCTTTGTATCAGAGACATAGAGTCTCTACCAAAAAGTAAAAGATACAGTATTGATACAAGTATATAAAAAGAATAAGGGGGTACAAATTTCTACAAAATTATTCTTTTGCAGGGATCACAATGTTGTAGCTGTGAGGATTCTCAACAATATCAAAGTCAACCAGATTTAATAGCAGACCACCTAATTCGTCTCAATGACGATTTAAATTTCTCATTATTATTATTTATTTATTTTAAATTTCATTTTGGGGGGTCTTTTTTTGATAAATATTAAATATTTTTCCATACAAATAAAAAAAATCATTGGGATGTCAAGCATTTAAACAAACGAAGTCAATAAAACACTTTAATATGGTAAAAGAGTATTTTAATGTACAATGAATATCAAGACCAACACAGAAAGTATTTTTGGCTTTGAAATACAGCTCCTTTTAAATCCCCACTGTACTACTTGTAACTACTTGCGCCCTCTATATAGAAAACAATGCCTAATCGGTGACCATTGGTCCCCCATGATCCTCTTTATCTTATGTTAAAGATAAACTTGAGTTCTGGTTTAAAAAAAGAAAATGAATTCTCATAGAATCAAACGAAACTTACACTGAATGTTCAAGATTATATGTCATCTGCCAAACAATTTTGGTAGAAAATGTATACTGGCTGAGTAATGAGCATAGAAAGATAAGGAAATCAAGATGTAACTAGCCCCGACATCACTTTGTAGTCCCATATACATCTTTATGTGTACAGTGCTTGTTACTTTACCAAGACTGGGCCAATTTTATTATGATTTTGATGACTCCAGAACCTTGCATAGACACCAATAATTACATGCTACCTGATCAACTTTTTCTGATCCATTCCACACCTTTTCTTTCACAATGCAATCGCATTACCAGAACTCATCTTTATTTTTCACTGAGAGCTGATTTGATGAGATAACCATTTGTCCAGTGACCTCGCAGGGTGGTCTAATCCCTCCTGCAAACGAGTACATATATGGGCTTTAAAGTGAGTTAAAGAATGCTCAGAACCTGATTTGAATTATGAACGGCATTTTGACATAGAAAAAAAAATGGCAAGTTTAATAAATACAGAAATGCATATAGCTCCGTTTAGTCTCATTTGAGAACGCCCCCTATCGGCAGAGCCCAGCAACCTAACATGTACGTTAGCCTATGGACTTTTACAACAACAAAAATCGTTATAAATTCATTTTGTGTGTAAACGAAAAGCACATCCACCCCTACGTACGTTATATCACTAGCTCTTTCATTGGAACCCTCATGTCCCCTCATGACTTTTGAAAGTTCCCCCACCAGCTGCCAAGCCCTAGAAGCCTGCGGCAAAGAAGGCTGCAAAGTCCAAGTGATTTGCACGCCAACTTTCCAATCCTACCAAAACGGCTCTTTTCAGAGCCACCACATACTCAAGAAAGAACACTTAATTGTATTGTAGCAAGCTCGCCATTGCCTATATAACACATGTACAACAAGTCGAACTTTGGACTCAATTTACCACGCGATTGTAAGGTTATAAGTCAAGCACACGAAGGATAAGAAGCATGAATTATTATAGATCAGTTCTGATTTGTTCATTGTCCATTTCATCCAACCCCCCCACCGTAATTTTTCCATTTAGTATAGGCAAGCATTTTGCCGAGGTAAGCAAAAACATGAATATTCATGAACACCATGGACTATTCGATTATTAACAGAGGGGTGCAATTGTGCACCACATCAAACTCCCCTACTTTCAGTCCGAAGTATTTCATTGTATTGTGTAGTTTGATAGGTTTATTTTACTAACTGTTTAATTATCAGATATCAATGATAGTTTAAAGATATGGAAAATATTCTTGTATATTATATTTGGCAAAGCAATCTCACATTCAAAATGACTATCAAGTGTCGTCTGATCCGCCGTCTGCTATATATACGCGAACTAGGCTACGTTTTTGCTTGCGAAAATGAGACAACCGGTGCAATATGCGTACTGAAAAGACCAAACTGGCAATGGGACGGATTTTGATCCTTGCAATACTTCGTTCAACTGACTTGTATTCGTAATTTTGCTCGGTAAATTTTAATTTGATACTGATCGAATAGGAATCATAAAACTATAATAAAGGAATTGGACTGACTCCATTCGCATCAACATCATTGAGAATACATTTTTCTTCAAAGGAAATAACCTCGTGGCTATAATAATAATCTCTATCTAACTATACCAACAACAAAAAGATTTTTCAAAATTAGACATACTGAAGCAAATAAATAACAAAATATTTGTTATAACCCATAGTTCCTGTGACAAGACAATGAGAATTAAATAACGATACAGTTGAGTATTTTGGTGGATCTTTACATGTTATCAGGCTCCCTGGTTTTATCCATTATTGGGATTATATCGAGATCATCCCAGTAGACCGAGAGCCCACGACAGCCCAAGAGAGCGAAAATGACAAATGCTCATTAGATCGACAGCCCATGATGACACCGCGACAATATAAAAGAGACCGTATAGGAAAGAAGAAAGTTCCAGGTGGTCGACGAGACCGACAGCTCCCGATCGAGGCCGACAAAACGTTATAGAAGGAATGACAGAAGAAATGGCGGTCTTGTGGGCTGTCGATATGAGTGGATCGTCGGTCTAGTGAACCATCAAAAAGTTTTGACAAGGCACGAGGCCGGCATTGCCGGTCTAGTGGGCTATCATGTCGGTCGTGTGGGTTGTAGCCAATTGAAGGTAGATTCATGATGTAGTTTTCATGTGGCTTGCTATCTCTGATCTTTTTCCGAGTCTGGCGACGAGATCTCAGATTTGGCGACGTCTCTCCAAGTCTAGAGAGATAGAGAAAGAAAGAGAGAGAGAGAGAGGGAGAAGGGGGGGGGCAAATTTTTTATCGTAAATCAGGAATGAAAGGTGGACTGGTTGAATTAGGGCCATTAATTGTTGAATGCTTTAAGATGTAAGCTTTAATTTGTGACATTCTGAAGAAAAATAAATCCGGACAAATCAATTTTTCACCTGGCCTACTTGAAAAAGAAAAAGAAATTAGTATAATGGCATGAATAATTCATTTGTTAACTGTATATTTGGTATGCTACTACCAGTTTTGTCGTAATGTTGAGAAAAGAGCTAAGTGGTACTCACTCGCGGGGAAGGGGGGGGGGAGGTGAATAATTTGGAACTTACCTTGTTTTTGTTTAGTTTCTCTCTTATCTCTGTCATTAACGTATAATTAGTAGCCTTATAAAGATGAGATTCATATGCTAATTCTATAATTATTTATATTGAATCCAACTGTTTATATTCACATTTAATTGTAATATATATCATTTGAGTATCATGACCCCCTCTTCTTGTTACTTTGCCAATATTTCACAACTCATTTTTATCTTAGCTCGGTTGACCGTCTGCTCAAGCTTTTGCTTATAAAGGCGACCTTCTGCTTTCTTTCTTTATACACGCAATGGCCCAACGTATAAATTTACTCTTACTCATGTATTATACATTTGATTCTATATTTTGTATATTGTTTGCATACCTTGTGTTTTATATAATTATCCATATTTGTTCTATAACTGATTTGTTTGATTGCAGAAAATAAAGTCTTTGAAATGAAAAAAATGATGTTTTGTAGGAGTGTGCCTGGATCTTCATCTCTCTCTTCTAGAGCAATACGTGACTTTTCCGTATCTCCCTTTCTCAGAATCCATTTATGTGCCATGCCATCGTTTTGGGGTTGAAGACTGCACTCTCTCATGAATGAATGATGCTGTTTTGCCTGTTCTCTCTCGTCACCTTTTGCTAAATATTTTCGAATCGTGGCACTGGCCTCGTCTGGGAGGAACAGATTAAAAACATTCTGACATTAATTTATCTCATTTGAAAGTGACGATTTAGGGGGAAATTTTGAGCGTCAACTGTTATGTAAACCAACTTGAAACATTGACATGTTTGCTGATCTTCAATAAAGTGAACATGACGTAGGCGATGACGGTTGGCGAATTTCGTCAGCTCAGAATAACACTCGACTCGATGAAATAATTACTTCATAACTACTGCTGCATGCGTAATCATTATCACGAAATTTGAAATATAATTTCATGCAGTAAGAACTAATTTCATTTTGATTATCATTAAGGGAATTCACTATACTATTCATATTCCAATACTCTAACAAATTTAATCTTCACAACATGACCGGAAAGACTTTCAAGAAATTAACCCTCTCTTCAGTAGCCTTTTGAAATGTGTGAACATTCCAATGATGCATTACGTAAATTTGACCGGGAGTTTGAGTTTATTTTTTTGAAGCCCTGGCGATTGTGATTCATTTTTATAGAAAAAAAGCACTCTAATTTTATATGGATATGTTTTATCAATAGCCATCACATTCAAATACGTCCAAAACTATATAATCTTGACAAGACGATTGGAAAGACTTTTTAAAAGAGATCAACCATAATTTTGAGATGGCTCAGTGGTAGAGCAGTGGTCTTGTAACCAGGAGGTCCCGGGTTCGAAACCAAGTCGTTGCGCTAGTTCCCTTTGGTAAGGCATTTATCCTCATTTATCCATCGGAAAGGAATTAAAGCTGTTGGTCCCCTGGTTGATTACTTACAAAGCATACAAGCATACATTGTGCTTTCTTGGCAGTCAGGTAAAACCAAAAAAACAAACAAACAAACAAATCACAAACCTTGAGAAGACAATGTTTTATCGTCCATGTTTGAGTTTCTTTCTGATTCGGAACCATCATCCATTCTCCTTATAGGATGTACCCGAGCGACCAGCGTAGGAATCTTTCTGCATCTTCATCTCTGATCGATGTACGACCCTGGTCATCACCATGATCATCAACGACTTCGTTAAGACGTTCACCAGGGTATACATATCTGTTCTGATGATGGGATTATTAGGTGTCCCTTGGTTGTCGTCAGCACTTCGATCTATGCTCTTTTTTATTTGGATTCATGACCGAAGCCAACTTATCGTAATCCTCTTCATCGTCATAATCATCTTCGTAATCATCGTCTCCACCGTCATCATCGCTTTCATCGTCATCATCCTCTACCTAAATCCACGTCCTCAAGGCTATTTGTGTTGGAAATGTTGTTATTTGTTGAGTTATCATTATCTAAAACATTCACACTCTTATTACGCCTGTCTAAGCTGATAAAATCATATTAAATCTTTCGTTATCACCTCTGCTGACATCTTCAGTTTCCATGCTGCCATTTTCCTTCTCAACTGATCTCGAGCCTAGTAAATACCCGAGCGCCTCATTATTACTCTCTGAATATTCTCGACTGGATGAGCTGTTACTGATTTCATGTAAATCAACTCTAGCGACGTCATCATCGGAATCGAAGCTAGCCCAAGACGAAAATCCAATTGAATCCCCATTGAATGTCCCCATTGAATTCAATTTGGAGTAAATGGAAAGTGAAACAATGTACCCATTGTTTCACTTTCCATTTACTCCAAATTGGATTCAATGGGGACATTCAATGGGGATTCAATGGGGGCATTCAATTGGGATTCAATTGGTAAATCGATCCAGTTAGAAGAACCAGTGATAAATTATTAATACTTCATAATCGATATTGGCAACTGTCCACCATTTAGATATATTCCAATCTCATTTGCATTAACTTCATCACAAAGATCATTTGAAGTGAATTCAAGAGGTTCATTTACAGTGACATTGGCTCGTACAAATATATATACTAAATATGTATATTGTTTCCTGGTTAGTAATCATATAATCAATATATAAATCAATATATCTATTGCTAAAACGTGAATGTAATTGTAACATGATCAGACAAAATAATCTATTGGTTAATAATTGCTGAAGGAATAAAGAAATCACAAAATTGATGTGCATTGTCATAATTATTTTGCTTAACAAATCATGATAAATTTATTTTTCTGTGACACGTGTAAAGTGATAATGAATATTCATGAGATGCCTAGATTTGTTGGTTTCAATTGGCCAATTGGTTTCAATGGGACCAATTGAAGTCCAAATTGAGGCCAATTGGTCCAATTGAAACCAATTGGGGACCCATTAGAGTCTAATGGGGCCTAGGCCAATGGGGCCAATGGGTCCAATTTGTCCAATGGGGCCAATCCGGACCAATTGAAACCAATTGGGGACCCATTAAAGTATAATGGGGCCTAGGCCAATGGGGCCAATGGGGCCAATTTGTCCAATGGGGCCAATCCGGACCAATTGAAACCAATTGGGGACCCATTAAAGTCTAATGGGGCCTAGGCCAATGGGGCCAATGGGGCCAATTTGTCCAATGGGGCCAAGCTGGACCAATTGAAAACATCTGAAGTCCCATTGAAACCTGTTAAAACCTATTGAGACCAATTGAAACCAATTGAAACCAATTGAAATTTCAATTGGTGTTCAATTGGTTTCAATTGGATTTTCGTCTTGGGAGGGGGGTCGACATCGTCACCCGACGTACGTGTTTCATTCCCAAGCGTCATGTGGTCATCCTCACGAATTTTCGACAACGAATCAGGATGATGATTGAACATATTGCCATTCTCCATTTGTGACGGTTTTGTTAGCTAACGGTAATCGTTCGTTTTCATTCCTACCACCGTCGTCACTGCGGTTATTGCTTCGTTAATGATATCGAAAAAAAATGGTCTTGGCTGGAATGATAATTCGCATTTAAACCGCCATCTTCAAATTCTCCCCAAAGTTTGTCATTGCTCTTGTCATCATCGAAAACATTTATCTCACTATCCTCACTTCTGATAGAATGTTTGCGCAATAAAGTCGAAGAAGCAAGTCGATCTTTTCATCGTTAGTGTCAGGTTTGTCTGTATTCAGGAGTGGTGCAGAGATGTCGGATATTATTTTCATCACTGCGGTTTCCGTCAGATACAGATAGTTGCCCTAGTAAGAAAAAATAATGGATTAGCTGATAATTGTTCATGTTGTTGTGGATAGTGCTGAACATCACGGCGATCTGTAGTTAGTCATTAATTTACTACTGCTATTTATATTTATCTTTTAGAGAACATGTTCAGAAAAATGTAAAACATGATATACAATAATAAATATGTTATCACAGCGAGATCATAATTATAAAAAATAGAAAGGTTCCATATTAAAACGAAGTATGTGGGAGAGAAAGAAAAAAGGATAATAAAGAGAGAGAGAGAGAAAGAGAGAGAGAAAGGGGTGGATACAGGAAGGATAGAAAGTGCCAGAGACACCCTCACCTGATGCATTCGTCACGTGATAATCACTTTCATTCAGGGGTTTTCCCGTTTCACCTTCGATCACTCCTACTGTCAAAAAATCAACGTTCATAAAATCCATTATGATTATTTGTAACACTTTTTTAAAGGTTATCAACAGCTGGCTAAAACAGTTTGGACTTTTTTTTCATTATCCCTCAAATACGAAACTATAAGTTTGATGACTCGATGAGAATTTTTCTTGGAACAGTTTCCATGAATATCCTCCCCATGAATGAAAACATTAAATGTATTGTCAATGTTTTATTGTTATCCTTACATTACAGCAATGTTATGATGACTGGTTGCAAGTGCAAGCATCATGCAACCGATAATACCTTAAGCATATTATCGACTGAGAGTGTCAACAGAGTTTAACAAGATCTTTGTTGATTTGCTGGAGTAATAGGATTATTCCGTCTTAAAGGCGGGCTTTACTACTTCAGCCAGAAGGGATTAGACCACCAAGCGAGCCAGCGAGGTCACTGTGACAGGTGGCTATCTCATTAACTCAGCTCTCATTTAACATAAGAAAAAGAGGATCATGGGGGACAAACAGGCACCGATTGGGAAAGTTTTCTATATAGAGGGAGCAAGTAGCTACAAGTAGGACAGTGTGCCTTTAATTAAGGAATGAGTCAAGCTTAGCCAATGTCAAGAGGCGATTGATACGACACCATTTTCAGTGTGCTTTAATAAATCAAAGACTGGGTATAATGTTTTTTTTTGTTGCATTTAACTTTTTATTAATCACAGTAAAAGAGCAATCACAATGAACATGACCTAAACAAAATATTAAAGGCGGATGGCGATGAAGAAATAAATATGTAAACAAACACAATGAAAATGCCATAAGAACATGTCTTCCGATTGTTTATACATCATCTGAACATCGGTTAAAGTCTATTCTCCACTTTCGAAAGCGAAGAGCCAGTCTACCCTTATTATTGACTAATCTATGCTCTAAGTCTTTGTTGGACTTAATGAGTGCCTTAAAATCATCCATGTTTGGGGGAGATCCCTCCTATTCTGAAATAATATATAAACATATTATGACCGAGTAAGTTTTCAGTTCCTTAGCAATTAACATTAGTAAATTATAAGTGTTGATCAAATCCATAACAAATAAATATATGCATAAGTTACACCAGTCGTGTAAAAACAGGAAGCACAGGGACCACGTCTCTCTTCCAATAACAAAAACAAAAACAGAAAAGAAGGAAAAGATGAAAAGAGAGAAAAGGGGGAAGAGAGAAATGGGAATATAACAATAAAAGAAGACGACATAGAACCCCCCCCCCCCCCTCTGCACCCCCAGTACTCTCGCAAACAATGCCTCCTGTTCATCCAAGCGTGAACACATACCACACAAAATGATACTAAATGATTTGGGATAAAACACTCTTTCATAATAATGTATACTAATTTACTGTTCATAGATGATTTTTTTTTTTAAATAGCCATTTTCTAGTTTGACTCACACTGTATTTTAGGTAGAAAGAATGTAGAAAGAAATACTGAGAAAAAAGAGGGATGGAGAAAAAGACACACGGAGAAATAAAGGGAATGAGAGAGGAAAGGAGGGAGGGAGAGAGAGAAAGAGAGAGAAAGAGAGAGAGGGAGAAAGAGAGAGAGAGACCCCCGGCCCCCCCCCCCCCTGGATCCGCCACTGGGCCTACGTGAATACTTCTTTTTCTTTTTCACAAAGATATATGATAAATATAATATCTCTCTTTAATCGTACAGTTGTTCAAATTTAGTACAATCTGTTCATGACATATGCCGCCTTGCTGGATTTATTTTCTTCTGTGGAAATCGAAATAATGGTGATAACAACAACAACAATAATAATGATGATAATAATAATAATAAAAATAACAATAATGATGATAATGATACTGGTTATGATAATTATTAATGATCAATTTGAAAAATCTCTGAAAAAAAAATCACCTCCATTTATAAACAATTAAAACGGCTGAGTGCATCCTAATAGTATTAACGAAGATGGCTTTGTTGTCAAAATTTAAAAGTCGGTAACTTCAGTTTATAAAACTTGACAACTTTGTCAGCGCGTCGTACGCTGCCTACCCCAGTTTCTTATTCTGAAGCTTTTCCTGTTATTTTGAGAGGTATGGAGTCATAGAATTGTTTGTATTTTCTTTCCTTATCAGATAATTGACTGTGATGTATGTTGTGTTGAACATTATGCGATATAGTGGCTTAAAAACGTCATGTTTGTCTTGGTCTGTTTATTATAGTGTAGGCCTAGTCCCATCTGCTGATCCATCTGCTGGTAGATATGGATGAGAAACACGAGGCGCTGCGGCCTGCGCGCAGCGTCTCGTGTTTGGTCAAGAGACAAGATTCAAGAATAAATTCACAACAACTAAAAGACATTAGTCATAGAATTAATAGAAGTCTAATAGACTATTTCATCTACCTATATCTACCTAAGAAGAAGATAGGAATAATATGAAATAGATCTAGAGGTGAACAAATATCAAAATAACGTTGCCGTTGGTCTGAGATTTTTAGAGTTCTAGATATTATTTCTATGAATGTCTTGTTGTAATGTTGTAATGAATTTATTCTTGAATCTTGTCTCTTGACCAAGATCAGAATTCAGATGTCAGTAGGCCTACTCGGTGTCGGTCATAATTTTGTTTCGTTACTAGACCTCTACGTTAGTCGACCTCTCTTTCGTGAATTCAAATGTAATAATAATAATATTACATTTATTATAAAGTGCCTTTTCATGACAAAGCACACATACTATGTGCAGTGTAACTAACGTTAACTGAATCTCTAAAATGTTTCAGAAATGTAAATGGCTGTTTTCCCTGGAGTCCAGACACGAGACATAATTCGTTAGTGTTATTGATTTGATATTTAGCAAAATTCATTGCTTCATAGGGATGGGATGGGGCCAGACTGCATGACAGTTCCTCAATTTTCTGCACAGAGTATTTTTGGTGATTAATTCTTACGGTGAGACTATAATGTGGTAGTTCATCCACATTTAATGACTTTTTTATATCATCAATTGGTGCATCTCCCTATCATCAATTGATGCATCTCCCTCCAGGGCTAAACTTTATCTCAACATCCCCAGACAGACGTCCTACTCTAGCATCCGACGGCCGATGTTGAGTTTAACAACTGCTGGGGGGTGTTTCACAAAACTAGTCATCAGTGACAAATGACAGTTTTTGTTATAAGCTACGTACTGGAATCCTTGCTTCTGATTGGTTATCAGCAGATTTGTCACTGACTTTTGTCATTTGTCATTGTAAAAAGGCTTTGTGAAAAGGGTCCCTGATATTTATCAACATGGATGAGGAATCCAAGATCACCTTGACAGCGACCAACAAGCAAGAGTGGCCAAACTCAACCCTGAAGTCGCTGAACACATTCCGGCAGTCTGGACACTCCTTATGCGATGTCTTCCTCCAAGGGGAGGATGAGATGGAACCAATACCCGCCCATCGGTGTGTGCTTGCTGCCAACAGCGTTTACTTCAATGCCATGTTCACATCGGGGCTTGCAGAGAGTAAACCTGCCAACAGGACGATCTCGATCGGTGGGGTAGAGACAGAGATCCTGTCACTCGTTGTGGAGTTCCTCTATGTAGGCAGCTGTCACCTGCCGAGCGGCACCAAGCATTCTAGAGTGATGGACCTGCTCACTACTTCGACCATGCTGCAGGTTGATGAGCTTTCCAGTGCATGCACTATCTACCTTGAAGAGAGCTTGGACACTGACAATGCATTAGGTTAGCTTAAAGGGATTTTTTAACAATATTAAATTTGAGATGCACGGCCCTACGTGTTATCAGTGTCTGTGAAATGGTGTTATATTGAGGCCCTAAAAAAATTGCGCTTCAAAATGATCAAGAAGTGCCTCAAAAGAGTAAAAATCTGTAAGTGACCGGTTTTACCATACTCGTTTTCCCCAATAGACTGTAAACCGTTTGGCAAACGATTTTCAAAATTTGTAATTCCAATCATAAATATCTTGATAATCAGACAGGCGATCGGCCTGTAAAAGTCATGGGGTTCCTGACTGACCTAAAAGTTTATAATTATCATTGCAGCATGAGCTAAATCCAGGATTTTGTTTTAGAATCTGAGACAAAGTTACCGGATCCCTTTAATTAGATATGACATGAATCTGGGTTTTTACTTTCAACAAAGTGGCAATATATCTGATCTTATTACTGTGACCTTAAGTTTTTTTTTGCTTCTTAAATTCAACTTCTTAAATTTAAACACCACTCAATTTAAACACCACTCAATTTAAATCATGAGTCAGTTAAAATTGTTGAAACGATCTAGATCAAATACTTTTGGGGAAATAAATTGGGACCCCGTTTAAAAAGTTGTTATCATAACAAGATATGATAATTGTTCATTGTTGCAAACTACTGAAATCCTTCCATTTTATTGGCTATGAGCAGATTTGTCATAGATCTCTGGCAGTTTGTTGTTGATAACAAGGTTTATGAAACGGGGCAGTGATACAGCTAAAGGAGATGTTTCATCCATTTTTTCTATTGAATTATCCAATACAGAGTATTTTGTGGTAAAGTTAAATGATTTTAAAGATGAAGTTGAGTTCTGGTCATGCGATTGCATTGTGAAAGAAACGGTGTGGAACCGACCAGAAAAGGTTGATCATCTAGCATATAAGAATTTGTGTGTATTGCAAGGTTCTGGAATCATCAAAATGATAAGAAATTTGGCCAAGTCTTGGTAAAGTTACAAACACTTGCACAGAAAGCTGTATATGGGACTACACGAACACGTGGCGTAAAAAGCCGGCCCCCCGATTTTTACGATGTTACATGCATATTTAGAACATGAAGGCATTTGAAGAGCCATGCTTTTCAGGGAACATGTCTTAACTGATGTTCTTCCACACTTGCATAATAAGAATGCGTAATGCTTACAAATTATTTTTCACCTCTTCCCAGAACTCAACCTTCTCTTTAACCTTGGCATCAAGGTTTTCCATATTTTAAAATGTTTTGATGCATTTTGTTTCATCTTAATGTTACTGACATTCCTGTTCTTTGTATTTCCTAAACTACAGATATATGGTTGTAAAAATGTGGGTCTTGATGTTTTAATTATTTTTCAAAAAAAGCTTTTAAAAAATTGATCAGTGTGTGTCTAATATATCTCAGAGCTGTGGCTGTTTGCCGAGAGTTACAGAATTTCTGACCTGGCTGAGGATTGCAAGAAGGTTGTCCAGTCGTACTTTTGGTCGATCAGCAGGAGCAAGCATGTGCTTGAGCTGGATCTTCAGGATATGGCAGCCCTGCTTGGTCTGGAGGAGGTCAATTTAGGTAGGTCAAGGTTGAAAGTTCAATAGATATTTGTTAGAATCATGCAAACAACTGTTGTTACTCTTATTTTGACAGGAACAAAATTAAAAGAACTGTCCATATTGTCTGTTTGAAACCAGGAGGGCATTAACTCATATTCTTTAACACCCTTCTGGCTCTGAAACAAATGATACATTAATTGTTTATTTATTATCAAGTGGACAATTTAGAAGACCATGAATGAATGAATAAATAAAGATAATTAAATAAGTAAACATAATAACATATAGGCCCGAATCCACATAGGAGGTTTGTCGTCAAACCTAGGTTATGTGCGTCTTATAACTCGTTTTAGACGCATATAAACCTCGGTTTGTTGACAAAACTTTGTGAATTTGGGCCATACAGTTTAAATAATTCTAAATAATAATGAATTAATTATAACTGTTAACATGTTCTACAACTCTAACTCCCATAGGGAAGGCAGCAAATGAAGACACCCTGGTTGAGCTACTTCTGAGATGGCTGACCTATAACCCCAAAGCTCTTGACTCAGATCTGCTTCCTGTTCTCAGTAAGGTATGTTGGAGTGAAGTCGGCCAAGAGTGCAAGGACAAATTCAGAGAGACGCTTGCTGAAATCTCCAAGGACAGTTCGTCAGGTAGGTCCGATTCATGGAAAGATGTTCTGGGTTTAATTTTACAGGTACATTGCTCTTTTGCAAGGAGGCCGAGTTGAGTTTAGTCATAGCAGGAATATGATGTCACAGAATCACACCAAACTCACAATGAATGACCAAGACGAGGCAAGACTACAAATAAATGTCAAATCTGCCAAATAATGATGATGGAGAATGCATTATACATGCAGCTAAGTAATGAGCACAGACAGTGTTTTTTTTAAACATTGCTCTCTTATTCTCTCTTATGATATCTGCTTTATTTCCGTATCTACTCCTTTTTTTCATCTGTTTTTCTCCTGTTTTGAAATGTAGTTTCTATTTCTTTTACAGAATCTTTCCACGCTGAAAAGGTATTTGATGTCATCTCAAAATCTTCATCTTTGAACCAAAGCTTCAATCGAACATTCTTCTGCCCGGTGTGTGCCATTGGATTTGCTCTGGTGTCAAGCAGTACATGGGATGTGTAAGAAGTTTTTTTTAACAATAGATTGTAGGAGCTGATGTTGCCATCAAATGTGGCGACTTGCTGACATAAACCACTTTCGCCACTCTCCACCTAGGTGTTAAATGGGTACCCAATAGGATATGAAAGTCGTTGTAGTTTGCTCAGCGTTGTGAGCGTCTGTAAAATGGTGCCTAGCTGGAATGCTCCCCTGAGAGTGTAGATGTGCATACATTGTGTGCGAATAAGCCTGAATCTAATGACTGGGGTAGGCCCAGAGTATTGCCATTATTACTGCTGAAGTATCGAAGGGGTATTTCATACGTGTTTTGTAAAGCAATACTTATCCAACTTTCAACTACTTGTGAGGGAATTGGGTTGATCAAAATGCAACATAAATTTTATGCCTCCGTTACGAAGTAGCCGGAGGCATTATGTTTTCGGGTTGTCCGTTCGTCCGTCCATACGTACGTACGTCTGTACGTCTGTACGTCCCGTTCTCGTGTTCGCGTTATCTGAAGAACCGATTGATGGATTCCTGCCAAACTTTGGTCATGTATGTATCTTGCAGAGCCGATGAACTTATTAGATTTTGGGGTCACGAGGTCAAAGGTCAAAGGTCACAGGTCTCATTATGTATGCAAAAACAGCTCGTGATCGCGTTATCTGAAGAACCAATTTATAGATTCCTGCCAAACTTTGGTCATGTATGTATCTTGCAGAGCCGATGAACTGATTAGATTTTGGGGTCACGAGGTCAAAGGTCACAGGGCTCATTATGTATGCAAAAACAGCTCGTGATCGCGTTATCTGAAGAACCGATTGATGGATTCCTGCCAAACTTTGGTCATGTATGTATCTTACAGAGCCAATGAACTGATTAGATTTTGGGGTCACGAGGTTAAAGGTAACAGGGCTCATTATGTATGCAAAAACAGCTAGTGATCGCATTGTCATTAGAACAGATTGATGGATTCCTGCCAAACTTAGATAATTTATGTATCTTGCAGAACCAATGAACTGAGTAGATTTTAGGGTCATGAGGTCAAAGATCAAAGGGTCATATATGTATATGAGAAATTGCTTGTAATCACGATATTCTGAGAACCTGTTAATGGATTACAATTGAACTTAAATTTGAAAAATTTCTTCTGTTTTGGTTTGTAAAATTGCTCTATGACGGAGGCATCATTTTTGACTGCGCGCAGTCGAAGTTCCATCTAGTTCTTTTAGAAACCCATCGCCTACGGAAAATGGTTCCTTTATTAAGCCTAGGGGATGAAAGAATTCAGTAGTTAATTGACTAATGGACTAGAGTTCTCCTCAACATTTAGTAAATTTAAACTGTTCACTTCACGTTTGTTCCTTCATATAACTTCCAGATTTGGCCATCAGCCCAGTACCCTGGAGGTCGTAGACATCGACAAGAGGACTGGCACCGTCCTCAGGCAGTGGTCCAGGGATTTTCTCAGGGAGCAGTTCTGTTTCCTACCACTCCAGGGTCACCTCTATGCATCATCCAACACACGTTACAACGAACATTACAGTAGCACCAAGCATATTGATGTGCTCTGCCTGAGTGTGGCTAACGTTAAGAATACCAATGTGATGAGGACTAGAAGTTGTAATGAAGAGTCGGTGTGGATGAACATGATTAAAAAGCAACATTATACACGTGCCGTTGATGAGGAAACGGGCGTTGTCTATCTGTGTGGGGACCCAAAAGCGCTGGATGAATGCCGTGTCAAAATTTCTACACAGGTCTTCAAGCTGGATATGGAAAATAATGTCTGCTCTCAGCTGACCAGTTTGCCTTTTGTGAGGTAGGATAAATTGGTTTCTCTTCAGTCTATGTTGTATTATATCCTGCATCAAAATTTATTTTGGTTCTTGATTGGTAAGAGCTCTTCACGTGACCAGAAATATTTGAACCATTTTTAAAAGTTGCTCTGAAAAAGTACTGTTTTGATGCACTATTTTGGAGTTGAAAATGTGTGTATACCTCCGCAACGAAGTAGCCGAAGGCATTATATAGTTGGTACGTTGTACATACCCAAAATGACTAAAATTTCAATTCTTTATAAGTATTACTTGGGATGGTCTTTTCTTTTTTGAGGACCTGCAATAATGTACTCTCCATGATATATTTTGAGTAGTGCCCCGAGGGTGAAGGCACTTGGAAGAAAAATGGAAATAAGTGATATTTTTGTACACGACAAACGTGAGAGTAATCCGTCACTGCGTCACAATCCACTGACAAAATTGCCAATTTGAGATTCGCACAGCTGTAGTGATCCCATATTTCAAACACTCATAACTTTCTTAATATTCGTCCGATTTATTTCAAACCTTCGCCATTTTGTTTCTCTGATTTTTCTGCTTTTATTCAAATGAACTTATTAGAAGGGTTGGATTGCTCTTTAATGTTTTATGTTTCTCTTTTTTAGATGTCATGATAGAGCAATAGTGGTAGAAGGAGACCTATTTGTATTTGGTTCAGTAGTCCGGTCACCAATCTCAACTGTCCTGAAGTATGACTGGAAGAACAATGCGTGGGAAGAAGTGAGTCCCATGCATGAGTCCAGAAAAGAAGGAGCCTATGCCTGTGTTGGTAAGCGTGCTTATTAGATTTGATCAAGCTTTCATGAATGAAGTTGATCTCTAACTACCACAGTATTTTAAACATACAATTCTGAATCTGAAAATAGAGATTGTGATGAGCAGCTTTGTACTTCAAAGCACCACCATAGACCATTTATCCATTATGATGTGATGTTGTTCATTGACCCCAAGTTGTGCTGTATACAGGATTTATGTGATTATTTCAGGTCCAAGAATTGACCCCTGAGGAACCCCATAATTTACATGTGACCCGGCACCACAAAACCAACAAAAAGTCGCAACCAGCGATTCTCCGTAATCAGCTAAAATGTCAATTTAGGTGAAAAAAATAGATTTTTGTTTTTTTGCATTTTCTGAAAGAGTGGTCTTTTCTGTACCTAGTATCAAAATTTGGAAGTCTAAAACATAGTAGAAGATGTGTTTTAAACGGTTTTTCTAGACCAGTTTTTTTCGCACAGCCTTCGGTCTCTTCCAAAATTTGATCACTTTTCCCGAGCGAAATTATCGTAGTCCGGAAATGTCGTTGCTAACGGGTCGTGCTACGCAGGCTGTGATTGGTCCGTTATAGCAATCAGTGCGGCGCGCCATTTTGTTTGTATCCGCTTTCACATCCGAGTTCCAGATTTGCGTTCGTCTTATATTCTCCGTTAACGACTTCGAGTAGCTTGATTGTACATCACATATCCAGAATTTGTTGATCAAGAGTAGACCTAAGAACATTATTATATTTTATACATTTGAGAGTGACAAGTTGCGAAAAAGTCTACAACGTCGTTACAATGCCAGGTTTTGTACGTGAGCAGAGCCGTGGAATGGTACCGGGGTGCACCAACGCAGATGCCCGGGTAGCTCGGGCGGTCAACGAAGCGATGATGCGGGGGCTAGCTGCGGGGGATCAGGCCAACCTTACAGCTTTGCCTACTGAACACTTCGGGCAAGACAGCGACGAGAGAATTCCTGATAATGTGGTTACAAATAATTGCCCAGATGTATACAAAACAAGATAGGTGACAAGCAGTGTTATGTAAGGGGGAACAAAAAGACTCCGGGTCCACCATGAATAGGCATTGTCTAGTGCAGGTGTCTCGGCACTATGTTGCAGTTCACTTAATCTGTCCAATTACAACTCTATACATTTATAACATAATAACTTTTGAAAGACTTAAGTCCACACATTGAAACCTCAGAAACATAATGAACAGACTATGTTTGACCATCAGGTCAAATTTCAGCCTAATCTGAAAATCTCTTCACAGTGGTTGCTATGGCCTTTTGATTCACCCTTCTATTGATTTCCCTGTGGTTTGCTTGCTCCGCATGCTTGAATAGCCCCAAACTTTAAAGCTCTCTTTCTCACAATTTAATACCAGTAACCTCCCTCACCAGCTCGTTTCATTCAATAAATTGAAAGGGTTAGGAAGCTTCAATTTGGATAAGTAATATACCATTTTAATGAGGAGAACTTCTTCTTTCATAATCAGATGAAATCAGGAAAATAATTTTTTGCGACTTTTTGGTGGTTTTGTGGTGCCGGGTCACATATTATGTTGTCCTTATCTTGTATCACTGATGAACGCTGCTCATGAAATGCCAGTGGACATATTTACTTTGTCACTGCAGTTAGGTGCCAGATTATTGGTCTATCATACAAACACAACAACATTGATTTTTATATCTCTTTTTCTTTTTGACAGATGGCAAGATATATGCGTCAGGTGGATGGACCTCGAAAGCTAGTTCAAGAAATGTTGAGATGTACGACCCTTCTCTGGACATCTGGACAAAATTGAGTCCCATGTCGATACCCAGGGTCAACCATGGACTCGTTGCTGTGGGAATGTATCTCTTTGCTATTGGTGGTAAGGGATAATTCTCAATGTTATTGTCAAATTCCAGTGATACTATAACAACCTATATGGCTCATACGTAGAGTACCGTATGTCAATGACTTTTCACTTTTGTGGCGAAAATGTTTCCTTCTCTATTAAGTCATCACCTCAGTCTTGGCCTTACTGCAACCTTTGTTTCAAATTCTGTCTTGGTCAACAGTATACAAATCAAAGGCCTTACCTGTGGCCTCTTCCTGAAATGTATGCATGCAATATTCATATCACTTGATCCATGTATTTAAGAATCTGTATCCTAATGTTGACTGTTCATTAAATGTATATCATACTTTTTTTTGCTGATGTTGCAAACAGGCGAGGCAAAGTTTTCAGAAGAAGACATTGCCTGGGACGGCCATAGAATGGTGGAAAGGTACAGCATCAACGAAGGATGCTGGGAGGCTGCTTGGGAGATGGCAGAGTGCAGAGAGGGGATGCGGGCTTTCACCCTCTAGAACAGTGATGTAAGGAATGTCAACAAAACAAAAACACAAGAACAGTAGAGAGATGCAGCATCTCTGAAGGATGCTGGGAGGCTGCTTGGGAGATGGCAGAGTGCAGAGAGGGGATGCGGGCTTTCACCCTCTAGAACAGTGATGTAGAGAAAGTCAACAAAACAAAAACACAAGAACAGTAGAGAGATGCAGCATCACTGAAGGATGCTGGGAGGCTGCTTGGGAGATGGCAGAGTGCAGAGAGGGGATGCGGGCTTTCACCCTCTAGAACAGTGATGTAGAGAAAGTCAACAAAACAAAAACACAAGAACAGTAGAGAGATGCAGCATCTCTGAAGGATGCAGGGAGGCTGTTTGGGAGATGGCAGAGTGCAGAGAGGGGATGCGGGCTTTCACCCTCTAGAACAGTGATGTAGAGAAAGTCAACAAAACAAAAACACAAGAACAGTAGAGAGTTGCAGCATCACTGAAGGATGCAGGGAGGCTGTTTGGGAGATGTTGTAGTGCAGATGGGAGATTATTGCTGTCACCATCAAAGAACGGTGGTGCAAAGTGCCTTTCTTTGTTATGATGATCCCACTATAATATCCCAGCCCAGACTTCCATGGTTGTGACCCTTCTCCATGCAAAATTATTGAAGGTCAAAATGGTTCAATATTCAGCTTGATGTCAATGCCTCAATTTCTAATTTGTTTTCATGAAATCTTCTATGAACCTGTGAAGTTTATCTCTTTAGATATTGTTATAGGGTTAAAAGTGTCAAGGGTTATTTCAACTGTTTACAATATTATAATTGAATTTCATGAGACCACCTCAGATTTGGAAGCCCCTCAGGTCTTTTCAATAGATTAATAAATGTTTTGAAAATTAGTGCAGGAAAATGTGCCCATTATATTCTATACCTCAAAGTGTTCTGAATGTACATTTTTGTCTGCATTTTCCTAAAAGGGCTCTGGAATAGTTTACCAGTAATTATATTCAGTCCAGTACCAATTTGTATGCCTCTGCAAGGAAGTAGCCGAAGGCATTATGTTTTGGGGCTGTCCGTACATCCCATTCTCGTGATCGCGTTATCTCTAGAACCGATAGATGGATTCCTGCCAAACTGGGGTCAGGTATGTATCTTGCAGAACCAATGTGATGAACTGATTAGATTTTGGGGTTATGGGGTCAAAAGTAACAGGGCTCATTATGTAATGAAAAATAGCTTGTGGTTGCGTTATCTCAAGAACCGATGGATTCCTGCCAAACTTTGGTCAAGTATGAAACTTGCAGAGCCAATTAACTGATTATATTTTGGGGTCACGAGGTCAAAGGTCACATTATGTATGGAAAAACAGCTCGTGATAACATTATCATTAGAACTGATGGACAGATTACCATAAAACTCAGGACATGTGACATGTTTTATAGTGACATATTTTTTGTGCATACAGAAAATGTATATATTTTTCATCATTAAACTGTTTTGTTTTTTACATGAATTTAGAGGTATGAGCACTTTATTTGATTTCTTTATTTCTCTTTTTAATATTTATTAAAGTTCTTCCACAGCAAATCACTTCTAACTGCGTACTTAACAAATGCACATTAATAACTGACCAAATGGGCAGTTAAATCGTAGTAGAAATATGTTTTATCTATCTGAAATAGGAGCACGTTTAAATGGATGATCAGTATGGATGTATGAATGTGTGTGTTTTTCCCCATGACTTTTGTTTTTTGCATGTACATGTACATACAGTTTAATAATGGACTTTCAAAGTGGGCTAGTGAGGTGTACTTCCCTGTCTTGCAATTCTGGTTGCTCTGGGATGTGGAGGGGGGCAGGGGGCTCAGTGCCCCCCTTTTTTCAAGAACCCCTAAAGTTAAAAAATTACATCTTATAAAGAGGAAAAACCCAATCCTAATAGGGTTAAGCACATTCTCATAACAGAAGACTGAAAAGGCCTTTGATAAGTAACATAATTATAACATCAATAAAGCGAGCGAGCTTTTAGGGAAAATTGCTCTTATTCGTTTGAAATTAGGGGCAAGTTTAATGATGAGAGGAAAAGGGGACACTTATCGAAAGGGATAAGAAAGAAGATAAGCTTTCCCTTTCACTTCCTACTTTATTTTTTTGGCGGGGGCAGGGAGAGGCAATGGCCTTTTGTGCCCCCCCCCCCCCAACAATCCACAACTTGATGGCGGAAAAATTGCAACTGATATCCCCCTTCTTTTATTCTTCCTCTTTTTTCCTTCTCTTTATCTCTTTTCCTTTTTTTCCCCCTTTCCTTCTTTCTATCTTATTGTCTTGATTGGGGGGGGGGGGAATGGAGTCAAGGCCCTTTCAGCCCCCCCCCCCTTTTTTTTTTCTTCTTCCTCTTTCTTTCCCTTTCTCTCTCCCCTTTCCCTTATCCTTCTCTCTCTCTTTTTGTTTTGCGGGGGGGGGGGGGTGCAAGGCCTGCTCGACCCCCCCCCCCCGTCTGCCCTTGATTGATTTTGTGAGTGGTGTCATTTGGTGGGTGATTTTTTTTTTTCTTCTATTTATTAATAATTTCATTAATTTTATTACACAATTATTTTTTTAATAATAATTTATATTATTTTTTTTTTTAAATCAATTATAATAACATTCCTTTGTTAATTGGTCGGCGGTTAGATAGATTTTATCCTTGAATTTAGTTAGTAGGCCTAATTGATTTAATTTATTGCTTGGATGATCAATTGATTGGTTTATTAAAATATTTTACAGATTTGTTGTGCCAAAATTAAATTAAGAAAATTACTCAGCTTTCAATAGAGAAAAGAAATCTGTTATCTGAAATAAATAAATAAATTTCGAAAACATCTTCAACCTTAATTGACAATATATTCTCAAATAATGTTAATAAGGAATGTTTAAATGGTATTTTGTATTATGATATATCTGACCACTTGCCTATTTTTAGTATTATTAAGCAGACAATTAATGTTCATAGATTATTGAACAATACACTAAAAATGCATAGAAAAGAAAATTCTTCTAATATTGATTCTTTAAATATTGATTTATGTCAAGAGCAATGGCTCGATGTATTTGAGGAAAATGATGTTGATAAGGCTTACGAAAAATTTAATCATAAGCTACAAAAGTATTATGATAAAAATATTCCACTTGTTCGAACAAAATATAAAAAAGTTAAAAATCCATGGATCACTAAAGGAATTTTAAAGTCGATAAAAACTAGAAATAAACTTTATAAGAAAAGTCTTAAAAAGATGAGTGATGAGAATTGTAACAAGTATAAAATTTATAGAAATAAATTAACTTCAATAATTCGACTTTCACGTAAATTACATTATTCAAATAAAATAGACATGAATAAGACAAGTAATGCTTCAATATGGCAAATTGTTAAAGATATGATTGGTTCTAAAAATAATACTCCTAAATCATTTTTTAAAGATGGTCAGGAAATAAATAATCCAGTAAAAATTGCAAATATGTTTAATTCATATTTTAATGATATAGGTCCAAATTTAGCATCAGAATTTAATATTGATCAAAATAGTTATAAACAATATTTGGATGAACCATTTTATAAATCTTTATTTTTACGACCAACATCCTCTCACGAAATTATTAAAGTTGTACAGTCTTTAAAATCCACTAAATCTACTGGTTATGATGGGATAAGTGTGAATCTTTTGAAAAAAATTATTTATAATATTGTCTCTCCAATAACATATATTTTTAATTTATCGATCACACTTGGTGTTTGTCCAAATATATTGAAAATTTCTAAAATAATCCCAATATATAAAAAAGATGATTCTTCATTAGTAAATAATTATCGTCCTATTTCCCTTTTACCGGCTGTCTCAAAAATTCTTGAAAAAATTATTTATGAACGACTTTATGATTTTTTAAATAGTAATGATTTACTTGTTCCTAATCAGTTTGGTTTTAGAAAGCATCATTCGACAGATCATGCAATTATTCAACTTTATGATAAAATTATTACATCATTGGCTAATAAGGAACACAGTGTAGGCATTTTTATGGACCTGAGTAAGGCATTTGATACTATTGATCATAAAATATTGATTGATAAATTACAATTTTATGGAGTAAGGGGTATTGCTTTATCATGGTTTAAAAATTATTTGTTTAATAGAGAACAGTATGTATACTTTCAATCTAAAGAGTCGAGTAGATTACCTATAACTTGTGGCGTCCCTCAGGGATCGATTCTAGGTCCTTTATTATTTTTGTTCGTTAATGATATTGTAAAATCATCTAAACTTTTAACATTTATATTGTATGCAGACGACACTAATGTATTTTATTCTCATACAAATTTAGACACACTTACGTCAATCTTAAATGTTGAATTATCTAAAATATATGTTTGGTTTAAGTCTAATAAGTTATCTTTAAATTTTACTAAAACAAACTTTATATACTTTAGAAATGTTCATTCACCAAAAGTAAATTGTAGATTATATATTAATGATATTTTGCTTTTAGAAAAAAATTCTGTCAAATTTTTGGGGATAACCATTGATTCTAATTTAACTTGGTCCGATCATATACATAATATATTGAACGCTGTTTCTAGGAACATTGGAATATTATATAAATTGAAATTATTACTAACTCCCAAATCTCTTTTTATGATTTATAATGCTTTTGTACTTTCGCATATTAATTATTGTAATATCGTATGGGGAAACTGTTGTAAAACTAAAATTAATTCACTTGAACTTTTACAAAAGAAAGCTCTACGAATTTGTACACAATCTGATTATTTAGCACACACTACACCTATTTTTAAAACATTGAAAACTCTCAAAGTAACTGATATGCACATTTTTCAAACAGCTATTTTTATGTATAAATATGTCTCCAACTTACTTCCTAAGTCCTTTCATGATTTTTATATTCATAATGTTAATGTACATTCGTACCCCACGAGGCACTCTATGGATTTTCATTTAACTAACCCTAAAATTGTTTTGGCACAAAAATCAATAAGACACAATGGACCCGATGTGTGGAACTCCTTGCTTATAACATTAAAATTATGTACAACACTTGTTTCCTTTAAAGTGAAGATGAAAGAATATTTATTGATAAGGTATGAAAATTAGATTCTGGTCATAATATACTACATGTATTTTGTTTTAATATTCATTGTTTATTTGTATATAAAAAGGAAATTATTTTGATAGATTGAGGAGCTCGCGCAGTGCACTCTTCACTTTGCACAGCACTCTCTTCACCCGCTCTTTCTTCCTGTCTCCTCTCCTTCTTTTGTAAGGCCGGTATCATTTCAAGCTCTGCTTTACGATATCGGTCTTCTGCATTCTCCCCCTTTTCTTTCTTTTCAAATACGATTAATTGTACTATTGATTATTTATATTTATTTATTTATATGAATTACTACTTGTATTACTTATCATTATATTGCTAAAATGTATTCATTGTTATTTTTGTTATTGTTTATGGAAAATGCAGAAATAAAAAACTTGAAACTGAAACTATCGTATCACGGATAAGCAAAAATGTTTTGGTATGCCGCCCTCTTTTGTTTAGTGAATGAAAACTGCATGTTGCATGCATGCAATGTTTATCTTTCTCATGCAAGACCTGCATTGACCGCCAGTGCAGTGGGCATGGTTCTGCTGCAGTGCTAGCTAGTGCAGTACGTGCGGTAGTGTAGTAGGCCTATATCTCGATCTGAATTGAATGCCTGGATTGAAATGTGATCTCGCTTGCTCCTAATCAGACCTTTTATATTTCGTGCTGGAATCAGGATGAAATCGCCATTTGCAAAGTGATCTTGTTGAGCTTGAGCAATCAAGATGGATAGCATTATCCCTTCAGAGTTTCCAGAAGGAATATTCGTGGAAGATGGTAAGATAAAAAATTTCGAGCAAAAATTACATTCACAAAATCAACACGATTGACTAGCTCGAATTGATAATTGGATGATTACATGGATTAAATATATTTTACATGTAGACCGTCCTAGTACTAAGCCGAACATTGTTTAACCTCTAACTTTTGTTAGTCTTTAGAAGGTACTTGTAAATAATGTTGGAGGCTAACAATGTTTTGTTTTCTGACGTTTTGTTTTCGGTCATTTGGCCTTCGGACAGGTGAGGTTGTATATCCAGACAGTTGATTTAAATTTAAGGACTAGATCTAGATCTAGATAGATATACAAGCAATATTCCATAATGTTTAGACATCTGTCTGGAACAAATATTCATGATGGTAAGTGCTGTTCGACGAATATTTTTGTTAAATCCACAGGCAAAAGAAGGCTATTATCAAGTGCTCGGACATCCAGTCCCCTACCCTCCTCCCCCCATCGACCTTGTGAGGACAAGACTAGACTAGATAAAAATAACCATCTGGTATGGGAAATTCTTTAATGAAATTAATAGTTGTCAACCTTCCCCAGGCCCCATACACAGACTGACAAATTCTCTTCACCTGGGAAGTTCTCCATCTCGGTAGGTGGAGAAGTTCCCAGATCTGAATTTCCCTGGGCTTCCAAGGGGAATTTTTCCCTGCCCCCATTCAGATGGGACATTTCCCCAGGAAAACCAAGCTGGGAGGTACTTAGTTTGAAAAGGGGTAAAAGGCACGACTTGCAAGAAAAATTAATGTAGGTAACTCTAATCTAACCATGTTCATGTTCAAGTTAGACAGACAAGTGTTATTAGTCAGATGTGCTAGAACAAGAAAATGTGGCATTGGCAATGTATGTCTCGTCGTCTGACTTCAATAAATTTTGTGAATCCCGAGTGTTGTATCAAATTATTATTTTTGTACTAGGTCTAGGGATCTACCACGTTCAGGGTTCAGTTAATTTTTAAATCCTTGAAACTTGGGTTATTAACTGGTGAGGGATGATTGCAATTAATGTCTACTTTTCTTATTGTTTCTCAAGTGATTACGTATACTCCAAATTCAACAAACTGCAGCTTGCAAATGTCCATTTTTTGTAATGTAATCAAATTTATTGCATAGATCTAAGTCTATGTTACAAATTATTTCATTCACAGGTTACAAATACTTGAAGTTGTAGTCGGAACCCGAACTGCATACAGTTGTTGCTAGGTATGACAGGCATTACATGTATTACTTGTTCTATACAGTGTACACTGTACATGTACCTAACAATACAGAATGTATGCAATATGAATTCTAACTATTGAAATAAAAATTATGTGAATGAAATAATTTATGACATGGCATTGATTTAACAAAGATTTATGCATTAAATTTGATTACATTACAAAAATGACCTATTTGATGAACTCGCTTTGGTTTTAAATTAGTAGGGAAGAAAGTGAACTTCACATGAGATGCTGATCTCCAAAGTCGCTTTAAACAATTACAAAAGCAACAGTATCAAAACAACCCCCACAACAAATATCAAACTCTAAGTTCAAGAAATGAAAATGAGGAAGAGACACCCATCCCACCCAATCACTTTGAAGTTTAGGCTTTTTAAGGTAGAACCCCATCAAGTAACAAATGATTACACACATGGACGGTTGAGAAACTCTGGTCTTTGCAAATCATCTATAAATTCATTTTCTGTTTACAGACGAAAAAAATCTGTTGCTGCTGAAAACTTTACTAATCTAAACTGGATTTTGTTTAGTTTCATTTTCAAATCACTTGATATACCAATGTCATGACATGAACTAATATTTGTTTTTCAAGTCTACAAAGTGGTGAACTATGATAGGAAAGAATAAAAAAATTAAAGTGGTACTCTAACTAACTAAACCTAATTAACAGGTATTTACCGTAAGCTTCTTATGAGAATCATTTGTGAATCAAATCAATCAATCAAGAATCAGGAGTGATAAAGAGAATAACAAAACTAAATTAATGGATTGGTTTCATTTTAAGATCATTTGTCTGATATCAAGAGCTAATTTCTGTTGTGAAAGGGGTGGAGCTGAAATAAAGTATAGAGAATTTAAAAAGTAGAATGATTTGATAGGTTGCTCACGTGCTTTCTTAGTACTCAGGTAAAACAAAACAAACAAACAAACAAAGGTTACATCATACATGTACAGTACAACTATAAGTGTATTCTTCTGATCAAAAACCAATATCTGTTACTAAAGGGGTGGGGCTGCAGTAAACAAGACAAAAACTAACCAAGTGCATGTAAATGTAACAGTAGACTTACGGTACTATAATGTAAATAGTTTGCTGTTCCAAAGTTCATCACTGAATTCCGGTAGTGAACTATGAAATTGCAGGCTAACTGGAATTATTTACACTTGAGCATACAAGATTGTGATACATGTGTAATTACGTTTTGATGCATTTGAATCCAGAAGTGAGATGCAATACATGTATATTGTGTGCAACTTTATTGTCATAGGTAAATATAACAAGGATTAAGGAATGCGTATTTAACACACTGTAGTTCAAAGTTCATCAACAGGAATGCAGCTTCTTGTAAATCATGGGGGGGGGGGGGGGTGGGGTGGGGGGGAGAGGTGTATAAATTGCCCATCTCAACAAATCCACCACCCCCCCCCCCCCCCCCTTCCTAACAACAAACTCTATTTTACCATATAAGACAGGGGTATTTTTTTTTGTGTGTGTGTGTGTTCTGGTTGAAAGGAAAGCAAGAGAGACAGGCTCAGAGAAAAGTAGCAGAGAATGTAAGAGAAATCGACAGAAAGAATAGATAGAGAAAGAGGTGGGGGGGGGGGGGGGAGGGGAGAAAAAAATGACAAATAAAACAGTGACATCAAAATAATTATATTCATGATAAGAATTGCTGACATAGAGGCTTTGTTTCCCTCCTTACAAAAATACATTCCGTTTATACAATATGATTTTATGTTTATTTTTTATTTATATGTAGAGCCAAGGAGTTTTGATTATTATTTCATACAGATTGCAGATTGGATACTTACCTCAAATAAATTGTATTTTCATTTTAGGAAAAGACAATGACCCAGCTAAGGTAGCAACTGCAGAGAAAGGTATAATTCTACCATTCGTCTATCTTGCCTATTTCCAGCAAAAAACAAAAGCTGCTACCATATCCCATTGCAATATAATCTCTAATGTTGTAATTTCAGTGAAAATGTACAGGTACCCATTTATGCATCATAATGTAATCTTGCAGTGTGTACATTACATTATTTGTTCAATGATCATAGACATATCAATACCATGGCTCAGTACCCTTTGGTTTCATTTTCATAATGACTACAGACGATTATTCATTGTCACATTGCATTCCACCAAACCTCTTCATGTTACATGAAAAGAAAGAAGAAAAAACAGAAGCGATGTTAAGAGTTTTGTAGCGTTGTTCATTGAAACAAAATTACATCATGAAACTACTCAATTTTAAAATTCATTCCCTACATCATGCATATACATGTGTATGTCGTAATTGTTTCTTAAATTTACTGTGCCGCCTAGTCATATTTGTTATGCAAACAATAAATCATGATTGAGTCTGTTTGCTTTGAAAATAAAAAATAAAAAATGCATAGCAAATTAGCAATGGGAGTATGGGACATTGATTATTGTCATGATGTTACCCTAAGGGCCAATGATTAGTTTCACTTTCGCATTCAGCATACATTGATTTTGTATCATCCGAGCTGTGTTTGTAGAGTTAGAGTGGAATTTGTTGAAGATAAAGACGAGATATTGAGTAAGAAAGACATCGAGGCTTTTTTATGTGTGCCTGAATTTTTTTTTTTTTTTTTTTTTAATGTCAAGCAATTTAATGACAAAAAAAATGAAGCCTTCCTTTCTAATCATAAAAATCACCAATCATGTATTTATGGTTAAGTTGGTAATTGTTCCCATTGAATTGATCATTTACTGTATTTGCAAACATACAGTACATGTGTAGCTGAAATTTTCAAACCATCACCATTTCATATCAATATCATAAGAATTTGAGTACAAATTTATGTGTGTAACTGTATAAATATAAACTTCAATTTTACACATGCATCATCAATTTCAAATTCAGTCCTCCATGTACTGTACATGCAACCTGTAAAAATGTATAAAATGTTCAATCTCTTTTATCTGACGTAATGCAAAAGAAACTGAATAATTGAACAATTGAGGAAGAAAATAGTATCTTGAAAAAGACTAAAATAATAGAATCTAGGAGGTACATAATGTTGAAACAATATCTTTTAATATGCACCTCAAACACAAATGGTAACAAGCTTTAGACAAATAATACTTGTGGAAAATGCAATATTTCAGATGTTATGAAATTGTAATCATCTAGACATACGTTGAATGAAGAATAAAAGAATGTACAGTACATGTACATGTACATGTACATGTTTCTCTGCAATACTTCTTCACTAACGTAATCTGTTTAAAGTCACAGGCAAGTATGCACCTGAAAGTGAGAATCCTTTTATAGATATGAAATCTAGACTTTAGCTGCATTTGCATTTACACCGCAACCAAAAATCAATGATTTTTCTTGCATTCCTGTGTTTCGGGCAAACACGCCGAAAAAATGGAAACCGAAAAATTTGGAGTGTGGTTTTTTTTTTAAAAACACCTGCCGAAGTTTCACCTATTTTTGCAGTCAAGTGTAAATGCAAATTTCGGTAAGATACAGTTTTTTGCTCACGTGACTCTCCTGGCTTCCGTGCTAATGCATGCACTACGACGTTGAGTGACGCATGCACACTACTCACCAAAATAATCGGTATGAGCAAACTCTGAAGGTTTTTTACAGGTTTTACAGGTTTTATCAACGATTTTTCATAACGTTTTTGGGGGGTGTGTAAATGGGCCTTTTGGTAACAACTCGTTGAGGAGAGGACAGATGGTATCATTCACCCTCTTGACATTTGGAAAGTAAATCAACCATTTATGAAGATTCAATCTTTAGGGTTCACACAGCTAAAATGTACCAGTATCTTAATAGCGAGATTCAAGAGGTTTTGCCGTTCACCCAGACTCAAAAAATAAAATGTACTTTAGGGAAAAAAATAATATTTCTTTTTCGGGGGCTACTTTTCAAGCTTGCCTGCATGAAAATAACATTCTAAAAATTGTTTTGCATTGAACTCTATGCAAATTTACAGGGCTCTTTTCTGATTTTCGGGGGCTCTTTTGGGCATTTCAGGGGCTATTTCGCCTGAGCCCCCATGTATTTACATTGATGTACTTGGTTTCAAGTTTCAAGTTCAGTTTTCAGTATTTTTTAAAATTAATTCTCACAATGTGCATGTTTGTTATTAACATCCAGGCTGTTAAATCACTTATGGGAAGTTGCGATTGATTGCAAGTTTCAAAATTTGCAACTGAACTTTCTTGCAACGCCCCACTAGTCTCCTAAATTTTCTAAGATATTGTTAGGATTAAATTTTAACAATTAGATTAAGTTATTAAACCAGAACTACATGTAGCTTGTATTCCCCCCCCCCCTCCCTCTCTCTCTCTCTCTCTCCCCCTCCCTCTCTCTCTCTCTCTCTCTCTCCCCCTCCCTCTCTCTCTCTCTCTCTCTCTTACTTATGGGACATCAATTGCAAGAAAATTGACTTGCAATCAATAGCAAATTTGCGATTAATTGCAAGACTTAATCTTGAAGTCAGGGATTTGCAATTGATTGCAACTTTCTTGCAACGCCCCATTTGACTACCCACTGTAAGATTGGTTACTGATTAACCAAACCCATTTTTTTCTTCTCAGTAACCAACTCTTCGGTCCACAAATTTTATACCTGTCTGTAAAAGTCATTTCTCTGTTCATTGTAAAATGTGAGTCACTATGTACTTGGAGTATTTACTTTTTCAACTGAAGGCCCTTGAGAGATATTCAATTAGCTCTCCACACTCGTGATATTGAAATGTGGTTGGAGCTATTGCCTTGTCTACATTGAAATAAACCACATGAATTTGTGCATTGTTCTCATGCATACAGTAAGTGCATTCATACAAAATTCCCTTCCCTTGGCTTGCATTTTCACCCCGTTGCTCATGATACATCATTGGTAAACCAAACTTCATGCTGATTTATTCATCGGGATCTAGTGACTATTACCATACATGCCAACTGTTCAGATTAAAGAGGAACATTCCTCTTTTTGGGAGAAGATAATTATCATTTTAATGCAGGTGTTCCTCTTCCTGTACAAATTTGTCTGTAGTATTGAATACATGTAGGAGAGTTAGGATTGTTCCTCTTTTTTTTGAAAATAGCATAATTTGTACAGATTTCTGATTTTCAAATGTTGGCATGTATGTATTACCCTGTTGACTACTGAATGTTCTCATTCCAATAGAGGTAACACAGGGACCACCGGGTTCCAGTAGACAATGAGTTAACTGAGTGATGATCTATCTACATGTACATACTTGCATATTTAATACAATCATGAAAGTTCATGTACTAGCTGTACTGTACTGTTTTGTTGATACATATCATTTTTGAGGTAAAGAAGATATTCAGATCGAAAGTTTAACGCTCATAACAATTATATTTCATACACATGTAGTGTTCTCATGAAATATCAATATTATCATGTATCATTTCTACTTTTTAAAGTGCTTCATTCAGTGAATAAAGTTGCCTTTTTTTAGAGCACAATGAGGAAAGAGGAGTAAAAATGGGAAATTCATGATTTACGTCAGGTGGAGTCATATCTAAATGTCAAATGTGGCTCATTGGCTCATCTACATCTATGTTCTGAGTGCCCACCTTGTCAAAATGTCAAGTACAAGACAAGACACTTGGCCTCGGTACTACTCAGCTGCTTCTTAAACTGGTTCTATACAAACACTGTACAAAAAAGGAATGAAATATACCCAACATCTGCTCTTGGAAAATTAGACATCAGTTGTAACCATGGCAACATTAATTAAAAAGAGAAATTAGTGTCATACCATGCCCCATACAGCATCTGCTACATGAATTCAACTCATGCCATTCACTTACAACCCCCCCCCCCCCCCCCCTTCTGTTCACTGATGGATTGTCAGGTCAAAAGGAGGAGTTTTAGGCTCTAGGAAAATCATTTCGTTGTCATTTCTAACCATTTTGGCTCTAATTGTTATGTTACTGTTATTCAGGAGCTTCCGCAACTCATTTTGGAAGAAAGACAGTCATGAGGACTTGGTTCTCACTTTCAAAACTCTAAATTATATGTTTATACAAATTTTTGGACTGGGGTTACCCTCACTTTTCATTCTGGTGTATAATCACATTGGTAAATTGTAATCCAAATCTGCATCGGGTCTCATTATTTAAGAAAATTAAAATGTACATTTCATATGAAACAATGCCATAAGTTATTTTCCTGGACTGAATCAGTATTTTTATGGAAATCACACAACATATTGTCGACAATGTCTACTGATAGTTCAGCTGAGACTAGACATATCCCACCCAGAACCTATGTGTATTCTTTGGAGAAAAAAACTGTATGAGTCAAAACAAAAGAGAATACCCTCAACAACTTCCTCTAATACCAATACTATTCAGATAACTTTATCATGAGAATCTGACCATATAAAAATAAGCGAGTTTATTGCCCTTGTGTCTCTTTGTCAACAAAAATGGAACAATGCTTTAGACTTGTAGGGAATACAATGCTACTTTACACATGGTTCTGATTGAACATGTAAACTATTTGTGAAATTTTGTTTCCTTCTTCATTGTCATACATGTTTATACAAGGATCATATCATCATTTCTGTATGAACTTTTATACATTTATACATTTTGTTCATTCCACTTGTACAACTGCAGGTACAGGTACCCAAACATACATGTACTAGAGTGTTTTATCATACAGAATTGATTCTATTCATGAACCTTGTCCATGCATTGATAGACAACAATAATAGACGCATACCCACCGTTACAATGACACCTGGTAGGGTGAAAATAATAACAATGAAATTCAATCTTTTCGAGTTATACACCTGAATGAGCAGTTTTTGAACCCTCAATAGATCTATAATATGATGTGTGTTTGAATGCATTATAGAGCTTTTTTTTTGTTGAGTTTAATAAATTAGACATCAATTTCAATTTTTTTTCTTTTCTTCTTCTCCAAAGTTAACATTGATCTATTCATGTATTACCCTGTTGAATATGATATAATTTGTGTTATTCATAATATGCTGTTTTCAAGTGCCATCAATTTAAAATTTCTCAATTTTTTTCTTCTTCAAAAGTTCTTGTATTACCCTGATATTCTTGTATTACCCTGTCAAATATGATATAATTATTGGTATTCATCATAACATACTGTTTTCAAATGTCATCAACTTAAATTTTCTCAATTTTGTTCCTTCAAAAGTTTGTGCATTACGCTGTTGAATATAATGTCATTTTGGTATACATGTACATAACATGCTGTTTTCAAGTGCCACACCAAGATATTTCATGAACTGTCATTAACTCTTTGCCTGCTGGTACAGAGTGGTCCATGTATTGAACCTATGGGAATAAGAGAATTCAGTTGTCATCGGGTTAACGGCTCGAGCACCTAAAACATTCAGAGATATTTTTTCTTACATCTCATGACGGATCTATTACATCCCCTGACAGATCTATTACATCCCCTGACAGATCTATTACATTCCATGGCGGATTTATGAAAGAACTATTGAACTACTTTCACCTCTATAATTATGTAGATCAAAATGTTAGTTTCTATGAGAACTTGATTTTTCACACAACACGAAGACAAGGAGTGGTAGGAACAGAGTGGAATTGATTTTTAGGAAGCTACTTCCTGGGCTGGTACATTGTAGAAGGTAAATAATGGGTCTTTTGTTAGATTTCGTTCAAGTACACCCTTCGTTGCATAGAGGACAACATGCTTTCGTAGTTTCGTAGAAAATAGAAATCATGAGAATTGTAGAAATAGAACACCCTCTGTCAATGTGCAATGCAATTGCAATACTTTCTTATTTGAAGAAATCATTAAAGCTGACAATAATTGTAGTAACGGTTTTATAACTCTTTGTTGGAACAATCTGCTCAATATGCCTTCCGTTCTAAGTTTTGATTAGGCTTAAAAAAGATGTTGTATTGCCCTTTAGGTGCCAAAACATGGGTCGGTTGGTCAGATTTTTAATTTTTTTTTTAAACTCCCTCTTTGGGCTAATCTTTCTCAGGTTTGAATTGAATTTCTTTATTGTCATGCTTTGATACTTTTTATGCCTCCGTTACGAAGTAGCCGGAGGCATTATGTTTTCGGGTTGTCCGTCCGTCCGTCCGTCTGTCTGTACGTACGTACGTCCCGTTCTCGTGATCGCGTTATCTGAAGAACCGATTGATGGATTCCTGCCAAACTTTGGTCCTGTATGTATCTTGCAAAGCCAATGAACTGATTAGATTTTGGGGTCATGAGGTCAAAGGTCAAAGGTCACAGGGCTCATTATGTAAGCAAAAACAGCTCGTGATCGCGTTATCTGAAGAACCGATTGATGGATTCCTGCCAAACTTAGGTCATGTATGTTACTTGCAGAGCCAATGAACTGATTAGATTTTGGGGTCACAAGGTCAAAGGTCACGGCACATTATGTATGCAAAAACAGCTCGTGATCGCGTTATCTCAAGAACCGATTGATGGATTCCTGCCAAACTTAGGTCATGTATGTTACTTGCAGAGCCGATGAACTGATTAGATTTTGGGGTCATGAGGTCAAGGTCAAAGGTCATGCAGCTCATTATGTATGCATAAATAGCTTGTGATCGCATTATCATTTGAACAGATTGATGGATTCCGCCAAACTTAGATCATTTATGTATCTTGCAGAGCCAATGAACTGAAGATTTTAGGGTCATGAGGTCAAAGATCAAAGGGTCATATATGTATATGAGAAATTCTGAGAACCTGTTAATGGATTACAACTGAACTTGAATTTGAAAAATTTCTTCTATTTTGGTTCGAAAAATTGCTCTATGACGGAGGCATCATTTTCGACTGCGCGCAGTCGAAGTTCCATCTAGTTTTTTTTTAAACGGTAAAGAAAATTAAAAATTAAAAAGCCGATCGTAGATTTCAGATTTCTGGGTCGGTCGCAAAGGGCAATACAACATCTTTTTTTGTTAGGCCTAAGGGAAAGGGTCATGTTCACATTTCAAAGATTAATGACTTAACCCTGCTCCCGCAATCTCCTATGTCAGAATGACCCCCTGTCTATGAACACCTCGGGACCTGTGTGTAAAGATCACCTGCTTTAATATAAAGACCACTTTACCTCATCTTCCTTGAATGGTCTTTATAGTCGGGTTCCACACCCTTCATATACCAGTGTTAATAAATGAGAATCATATTATATCAGTTCAAGAAAGAAAGAAAACAGCAATAAAGATACCCATCATTCCTGATTTTAAATGTACTACAGAAAAGTTATGAATGGGATAGGCCTATATTTTCAGTTCGAAGGATTGAAAGTAGTCTTTTAAGTTGCTTATGAAAATGTTTGAAATATCTTCTTATTATTATTCATTACAGAGAAGCTTCTGGAAGGAGAGGATACCCATATGTCCAGCTTCTTGACCGACTGGGACACGGAGGCTGACCAGGGTGGACGCATGGTCACGGCCGATAGCGGCGATGACCGCTCCGTTGACAGCCTTCCCATGTCACCTGACGAAGCCAACTCCAATCAGAATGCAGACATGCTGGTGCGAGGCATGGCACCAATCCTGGTCGGCGAGGAAACAAGCCACGCCTTCTTCTGCTTTGCATGGGAGGATGACGAATGGGCCATCAACGTGATCCGGAAGCTAGAATCCTCCGCGTACGGTTTCGCGTGTGATAACAGCAACCACAAGTGGGATCCGGGTGTCGCCAAAATGGACAAGATCATCAATTCCATCTCCACCGCCAAGAAGCTGGTGCTCGTCGTAACGCCAGACTTTATGCGCAGTCCGTGGTGCATGTACGAGAATCTGCGTGCTCTGCGCGGTCATTATACGAACACGGCGAAGGTCATAGTGGTGGTGTTGGGTGAGATAGAGCTCCCAGACTTTCTTGAAGGGATACCGACCATTAACGCGATGTCGAGGAACTTTTGGCAGAGGTTTGTTGCCGCATTGAGATTAGGTAGGTGCCTGAAGACACATTAGAGCCTAAATTCAAAGCATTTTATCTCGTATAAGACCTTTTTTCTGGAAAAGTATCAATATATATGTTAACATCATCATTTTCATGATTGAGTTTGGAGAAGTTGTTTGATTATGTAGAGAGAAAACCAGGGACCCGTTTCACAAAATCTTTTTTCAATGACAAAAATCAGTGACAAATCCGCTGATTACCAATCAGAAGCAAGGATTTCTGTAGCTTATAACGAAAAAATTATTATTATTATTATTTTATTTGGCAGAAAACACATGATATCAAAATACAGAGTTGAAATAAACAATTAATAGCAAATCACACACAAAAAAGGAACACTGGGTGCACCTGGCTGTGCTGCCGGGCAATGGGCAAAGTTAACCAAATAACTATAGTCCGCAGACCGCCCTCATCTATATCCCAACCAGATGCAACCAGCGTTGCAGATTTATGTGACAAGGACAATATAAGAGATACATGTACCACATTCAAATAATTAAAATGCATCAAGACAAAAACTTCAAATTTCCCCAGGGTTGCATCACACGCCAGAGACTCATGACCATACCAGCAGAAAAAAGTGACAAATCCGCTGAT